>CATIWQ010585852.1:0-15859 GCA_949673415.1 Euphorbia schlechtendalii
TTTTTTTAAACATTTTGGTACTTAATTTTAATTGTTCTCGTAATTGCATTATTATTGTTGTTTAACATTTTGGTACTGAAATTTGTACTTATATTTTAATATTATGAACTTTGTATTTTATTGCATTCATGGAATTTATCAGTCAAAAAATATAATTCCGTAGTCAAATTTTATATTTTCAGTTAAAATTCCGGCCAGTTTCACACATTGCCGGAATTTTATTCCGGCTGGCCAGGAGGCTGGCCGGAATAAAATTCCGGCCGAACCATATTATGGCCGGAATTTTATTCCGGGGCCATTTGGCTGGCCGGAATTTTACCATATTATGGCCGGAATTTTATTCCGGCCAGCTTAACAGTTGGCCGGAATAAAATTCCGGCCAGTAAAATGGCTGGCCGAAATTGTATGCCGGAATTGTATTCCGGCCAAGTGTTAAACTGGCCGGAATAAAATTCTGGCCGAACCATATAATGGCCGAAATAAAATTTCGGCCAATAATGTGGTTGTTCCGGCCAAAATTCCGGCCGGCAACTAGGCTGGCCGGAAAATCCGGCCGGCCATTATACAGTCGCCGGAATTGACAATCCGGCGAGGGGTGAAAAAAAATTTTTTTTTGCTTCGGGGGTATTTTTATCTTTTGGACGAGCGATGCGAAGTAAAAACGGGCGACGCGTAGTAACTCCAAAAAAATGAGATAAAAAATGAGATAGAGTACATATATATTACAGACAACTCAAATTTTTAAAAAAATGAGATAGAGTACATATATATCACAGACAAAGAATTGAATAGCTAAAATATGAAACCGCAATTTCTCCTGTGAAACAAAAGTATATTTCTCATTGCTTACAACTTTGCCCATGAAAACTTTTTTAATTTATAAGCATATATTTTATATCTTATGTTTTAATTTTTAAGTGAAAATCTAGTAAGATTACCTTTTATTTTTAAATAATTTATAAGCATCCGAGTAAGTAAAATACATTACCCTATTTCACTTTATAATTCCAAAAAAATTCATAACTACTTACTATTTGAGTAAGACCTAATACATAAAAATCTCTTTCAACTTGTCTTTGAACATTTATTTACCTCATGAACTTTTAAAAATTTCAAACTACTTCATTTACTTGTTAAAAAGTTCCAAATAACTATCTGAATTTACAAAAGGTGAATCAATTTGTCTCCTCAATATCACATGTCATCTTATGGTTGGAGCAAGACTAATAACATCTTTGAAAAGTCAAACGAACCAAAATCGTCACGTGCCATTTAGGGGGTAAATGAGTTCACTTTTGCAAATTTATGGAGTTATTTGAAACTTCTTTTGTAAATACAAGGGATTTTGGAACTTTTCAAAGTTCAAGAGATGAATGGATGTTTAAATAATTCAAGGAAGTTTTAATGTATTTATTGAATTCACGTATTTGAAAGTTTTTTCACAAATACTTTAAGTCTTCGACAACTTATACATCAGCTCTAAGAAACACCTCAAATACTTGTTTACGAGCTCATTATAAGCTTAAAAAAAGCTAACACGGGATAAGCTAAAAACACCTCACTTAAATAAGAAACACTCTTTAGTGTGTAGAGTTTGTTGTAAAAAAATCACTTCATTTGTTTACCCAAAATCACTTCATTTGTTTTTTTAAATCATTTCCAAACGGTGAACACAAACCAATATTGATCATCTCCTAACAACTCTTTAAAGAAACCACAGCAAGATGATAATATTGGTTCTCTTCATATTATTATTTACTAGTTCATGCAATCGTTGTTCAAGCTTTTCAATATAATTTTTTATTAGTGAACCAAAGATGGTATTGTTGGTAGTTAGGTTCATAACAATACAATTTTTTTAATCTGGAAGTACTGATAATGTTTCAAACACATGCATGTAACATGTGTTCTGTAAATTATCTTAATTTTGGGTTATGACACACATATACATTGAATTTATATTTCATAATTAGATTGTTTCCAAACTGAGATAATGTACATAAAAATCTCAGTTGTCATACAGTAATATAAAAATTGGAAGTCATGCACAAAAAAACATTAATTTATATGTAGTGGTGATGCCAGACCCTCCTGACCTCTGGTGTGGCATGATTTCAGGATAAAAGTTTATGATAAATAAGCAGATGACGATGATAAAGGTAGTAGATTTTCGGTAAAAGAATTTTGTAATTACAATGTTTAATAAACTTCCAAGTGAAACTAGTATTCATGATCATTGACAAAGTTATAATATTGGAATAGGCGACCCACTAAAACAAGAAAACCGACAATGCCAATTACAGACAAAAGTGGTAGTGGTTCAATATATATTTATCATTTATGTTAAATATTTAAATATTTACACTAACAATTATGTTATAAAATATATTTTAAACATATTTATGAATGAAAAAAAGTCGATATTAATTCTCATCTTTATACTTTTTTCATAATGTTGTTTAAAATAATAACTAGAATATCTTTTTATACTTTACTTTTACCTGTCTCCGTATTGTAAGAACAAAAATAGTTTAATCAGCAAAAAATTTGCAAAATTACAACGAAATTAGAAATAATTTGAAAAATCAGTTCGAAAGTGAGATATAAAAGTACATATGTATCCTACTAGAATAGGATAAATTAGGAAAATAAATTAACATGGATTGTGAAAATAAGATGAAAAATGCTAATGCCAATGATTGAGCCGAGAAGGATGAATTAGTAAAGTAGAAAATGACCATTAATAAATTAATGTTGAATATGAAAATAAGATAAAAAAAAAATGCTAATGCCTAGGATTAAATCAAAGACCATCAGCTAGCAAAGTTCCTCACTTTTCCACCAGGGCACATCCATTTACTTGTAGCATTTTGTAACACTAAATATATAGATATGCTACTAAAATTACACTATATGTACAACATTTCTCGGCAGCTGGTGGGGACGGTGTTCCACTATACAACTCTCGAGAAAATGTTTTATTAAAACAATTAGAGTCTTATATTTAACTTAATTATGTTATTTTTTTTGTTTTCAGCCCGAGGTGTATTGACAATATCCGGTCCACCCGTGAGCGGGTCAATCGGTTCAAATAATCCGATCCAATTTAGTTATTTGGAGTAAATTGATCAAATTTTCATCCCATATATATACACTTGGACGTGTATATTCAAAGGAGAATGAGAATACAAAATTCAATTATATAATGAAATTGAATTCATTACCAATTTTCCAATCAATTCTCCTTGCCGGATTTTCGTCTCGCGATGAAAACATCACAAGTCGATCGTTATCGATTTTCGTCGTTGCAGAAGTTGTGGATACATATCCATACTCTGACAAACCGTGAGATGGATCCGATTCGACATTCAATGCGACGTTTTTCGATCTTGGACATACAGAAAAAGGTATTTACCAAATTTATTTTTACGTTTTCTATCAAGGTGATTCTGGATGGGCCTCAATTGTGGGCGACGCCCTTAAACCATGTTCACATTCAAATTAATCTCTTATCACCAATTTACGGGTATGTCAAATGGCAAGATAACTGGTCTCAAAATTGAAAGTTTCCTAATTAGGTGATTTAAAATATTTATGATTAAACTTTTTAAGCCTTTAATATAATGCTCAGGATTGAATACCAAATCTTTAAAATATGATTTTGGAATAATAATTATTTAAGTTTTAATTTTGGAACGTTTGTAAATTACAATCAATTTTAACTATTAATCTAGTTTTAATTATTGAAATTTAATTCCATCGTGAACTCCACTGATAATTAAAATGCAATCTCAACTATTAAAATTAAATGAATAGTTGATATTAACTGAAATTTACAATTGTACCATCTAATGTTTTCATAACCTATTAGATATTAAACTAGTGAAGTAATTTGTATGCAGTATTACCGGTAAGACCGGTGGTATAACCGATAGGTATACCGGATAATAAATTTTATAAAAATTGGTTTATATATAAAAATACATCGAATCCATATATTTATAATATAAGAAACTACACTATTAAATTGTTTTATAAGTATAAGAAACTACACTATTATATACATTAAATTGTTTTATAAGTATAAGAAACGACGCTATTTCATTTTATATCATTATAATTATGTCTTAAATTATGTTATATATTATTATTATATCAATTTTTATAATTTGAACATGTAATATTTGTACCTCTCATATATCACTATTTTTAATGAATCGTATTGTTATCATCAACGGTATCCGTTTTTATATGTACAATCGGATGATATGGTACGATATAGATAACATTGATACCACCTATCACATTTAGAAAACTCCTTATCCAAATTTAGGTAAGTTCTTACTTACGTGAGATTAAAAATCTAGCTTCTTTTACATCGATTAGATAAATTATGAGAACCCAACAATGAATGAAAATTGTCACTCCTATTTCAGTGTTACATTAATTTTTTTTCTTAGTGTTAATTTCATTATCTCTCTCCATATTTTCACATTCTCTCGTTTACAAATTATCACATGTTCGAAAATAAATTAAAAATAAACACAATTTCAAAGGTGATTTTGTGGGAGCCAAAATGATCTATCCTGCAAGATAACAACATGTTATAGCTCTAGACTGGACTGTCTGATTTATATACTCCGATGCTTAAGTCAGTAAATGAAATAGTAGAAAGGAAATGTAGGATGAAATTGTAAAATTAATTACTTTTTCTAGAAATTCGTAATCCTTATACAGGAAATGAATATATATCTCGTGTTATTATTAGAGTTATCCCGTGTGAACCTATGTTAGGCTAAATGGACCTTTACTGGAACATGCCTTGTTACTAGGAGGCAACAATTTATTTCACTAATAAATTATAGAAACCGATACATAATTAGTGATATTAGAATACAATTTTAATGAGATATTTAATTGATTGGGCTTGGTTGTTGTGTGGATATTTTTTAAAAATAAATGTTATTTTACTTTTTCCCGTTTAATGAGTTATGTGAAAATCGGTTTAAATGTCACAACAGTAACAACAACAAAAATTTAAAGAATTCAAGATAGAAAATCATAAACTTGGAAAACTTTTTGCATCGAATTCATTTTCCAAATAATAATATTATAAAAAGGAGAAACTCTCGAGGGTTATTTCAGTAATTGTGAAAGGACAGGAAAAAGGAGGGAAAGTGGGGCCCACAAATAGTACGGGAAAATTAAGGGGACGTATGATCTCTCTGCTGAACCAATTAATGCCTTGCACTTCGTTTTTTTATTTTTCATAAATCAGTTAATAACAGAAATTAATTTGTTAGGCACGCTTCAGGGGCAATTTCGTCATTCACACTGTACTAAACTGTAATTTCATTCTTTCTTGCGCAAATACCCGATATTGCCCCTTTCTCTTCTCCATGATCACGACCCTTTAGTCCAGGAGAAAAAGGACGATCAGAAGAAGAAGTTTTTAATCAAATTGGAATTTTTTTTCTGAGATTTTATTTTACTATTGGATTCCTTCTCTTTGCCCACATTGCTTTTCTAAGCTAAGCTTTTTCCCTTTTTCCTCGCTTTGTTTACTCACAATTTCCATCTCATCACGTTTCCTGTTTTTACCCTTTCACATCTCGATTTTTTCATCAGTTTTCAGGAATCAATTTTCTGTTTTGTTCTTCTGTTTCTGATTGTTGATTTAAATTTGGAATTAAATTTTGATTGTCTTGTTACCGATGCCGGATAACAGTAACAACGTCAACAATAATAACAGGCAGGTAAAGACCAATGCTGTGGCAAATCATCCATCTGATTGTATCCAAGGTATTCTCGTCACCTCTTTTAATTTTGGAGCTCAGAAGATCTGATGTTATCTGTTTTCCTTTGATCATTTTCTCAGATATTTTAAATGCAGATGCTGTTTGATTGTTGTTGTTCATATCAATTTTGACTATGTTGTATATGCTTTTCTTAATCCTTTATTTGTTTTATACCGACTGTGAACACTGATTTTTTGAATTGTCTTATTCGTGATCAATGTTGTATTGTTTTAGATGTTCGATTAAAGAGGTTATATATTGTTCTTGCTTGATTGTTTGGTTTCTTGTTTTGAGAACTTTAACCATCAAAGATGTGTGTCCGTAAATTCTGTGGGTTTATATTTTATTACCTTTTGATGCAGTGTATATTGATTCTTGTGAAGATTCTGGTTTCTTGTTGTGATTATATTTTTGTGATCTGCGTCTTCTTTTTCATTTGTAAAGTGTTAATTTAATGGGAATTTTTTTGGCTGTTTTAATGTTTGGCAACTTGACCCGGTTGCTATTATCATGTGTGCTTTGCAGAAGCACTTTGGCGATTGAAAATTCATGATAATCAAGAGATAGTTGGTATGGCTCCAACAAGCCCATATCCAGATCGTCCTGGTGAACCAGATTGTGTGTATTATCTGAGGACTGGATTATGTGGTTATGGAAGCAACTGTCGTTTTAATCACCCTCCTTATGCTGCTCAGGTATGCTCAAAAATGATTTCGATTGGGATAATGTAGCGAGAGGTGTCTGAAGTTTATGGTTTAGTTCGCTTTTATGCTGTCTGACAGTTTTTCTGATTGTCATTCATTGTCCAGGGTGTTCAACTAAGAGAAGAACTTCCAGAAAGATTTGGGCAACCTGATTGTGGGGTATAGTTTTCCAGCTCTCTGTCTTAAAATTACTTCTACTTAAGCATAAATTGTGGTAGTGTAAATTTTATCGTGGTGGTGTAAGTTTTATCTTTTAAACAGCTTATATAGTCTCATCCATGCAATATATTTTCATTATGGTATTCACTATCTTGTATGAACAAATAAGGCTGATGGGAAAAGAACATGAAGAAAACAGAGATATTTTCTGCAATCCTTGATAAATCTCATTAGTTTTTAACCAAAATGGAGGGCGTCATGCTTCATGCTGACCAGAAATTGAATTAAACAAGTGAAATTATGCAAACTTAGTAGCTCGCATAAACAATATTATGGTCAAGCACATATTAAGGTATGAACTTCAACTTTGGATTTCAACCTTCATTCCTGCTTTGTACTTGAGATGTAATAATGTGTATGGTGCTGCTAGCCTCATCTTACTCCCATGTGGTATGTTAAAAACCACTAGAATTTATGTAAATATCTTATCGAAGCTGCAGAACTTGCTGAGAAACCAGGAGGATGCCATTCATGGGTGTTACTCGATGTTGCACAGAAACTGAAAAGGCCACCAGGATAAGCCAATTCTTATAAATATTGGGAACAAAAACTTTGGGCGAAATGCACAATAATAAATTTAGAGTCATACATAATATACTTTAAAAACCACCAGAAGTTATATAACAATTTCTCAAATCAAAGGAAATACATTTTCATTATTTATAGCGCCCAAAACTTTCTGGTAAATTTCAGTTTTTGAAAACGAAACGTGGAAACATTAGTACCTAAGGGTTTCTATGCTTTGTGGTGTTCAATACATGCTGATTAGTCTGGAAAAAAATATTGAGCATAGACCAAGAGAATGAGCTTTAGGAAGTTTTCTTCTCAAACAAATACTATTCAAATCTTCTTCAGATAATCTTGACAAAAATAATCACTTGGACAGGACTCGGAATGTTAGACTAATATCTCTACTTTTACTTCTGGCCAATATGATTTGCTGCTCTTAATTACACAAGTAACTTTTTGTTTGCATAAGGGTGTTTTCTTACATAACTCTTTTGCATTATGTTGGAGGAAAAAGTTTGATAAGATGCCAATTTTAAATATGTAAAAAAGTGCCCTTTCATTTTTGTGGTAAACACAAGTATTTTACTAGTTTAATCTTCTGGTATAGCTTTTCCCCATAAATACATGCATTGATCTTAAATGCAGGATCCATAAATATGTATTTGGTTGGTTGCTTGTTTGTCTATATTTGCAGAATTTTTACTAGTATGATTTCTCATATGCTAAGCGAGTATTATTTGGTTTTGCTTTTTTTCCTGCTGATACGTTTTAGTTTTCTGTACTTGCTGTATCTGTGGCTTTCTCAAGTTCCTTAGTAAATTTTGGGTTTACAGTATGCCTATGTGGACATCTTTTATCTGTGTTTTTTCATTAATGTTTCATATGCAAGACTGCAATCAATAATGTTAGATGTAGTACTCTAGTAATTGATAATGGCAGAGAAGGATTGCCTATTGATGTTAGGAATTCATTATTTTTCACTTCTCCAAGTTATTAGGAGAGATTTAGCACTTGACTAATTTTGTTGGAATGCCATGAACTTTAATTTGGGTTCTTTAGCTCCTGAACTTATTATCTTTCACCTACCCTCTCTTGCAAAATCTTCTTATTTTTTTTTCAATGAATTAACTAAAATCTTCTTATTTTCTTTTCAATTAATTAACTATCGATTGATGGATTGAAATTGAAGGGAGTAGATGGGGATATCAAATAATAAAAACCAATTAATAAGAATGACGAATTAAAACATGTCATACAAAGTTGCAACTGTACAATTATAGATATTTATATACCTTGAGTGAATATACCAAGTTGGACTTGGAACTAATTTAAATGTTAGTATAGGGTTGGTTTGGTAAAAGTAAATATACATAGGCTAACAAGAGCCAAAACTAAAATACAGGGATCAGTTATACAAATTCAGCCAACAGGGCAATTATAATTTTGGTGATATTTGTTGAATTCATTTACTTCATGCAATCTATCTTGGTATATTGATGTTATCTAGTTTGATTTTGGTGATAAATCTGAAGATGCATAATAGTTTCTAATGTAATGTTGTTTTGGATCAAATATATTTGTAGTATTATATATATATACACCAAGAGATTGTCACTTGGCTATTGAGAAGCTACTGTTGACCATCTTATTTGGCCCCTAGTTTTGCTGTTAAAGTTACATTGTTACATCTAGACACACGTCTCGTTAATTACTTGAAGATAGCGAAGGGCTATACCACACAAAATATGGTTGAAGTAAAGCTTCTGACATGGGATTTAACTTCTGATGGTTTGGAATTTATTGCAGTATTATTTAAAAACAGGAACCTGCAAATATGGGGCAACATGTAAATATCATCATCCTAGAGACAGGAATGGTGCAGGACCAGTCTCATTTAACATGCTAGGCTATCCTATGCGGCAGGTGCTTATTCATTTAGCCATTTAAACAAAATTTCATATTTTATTCCTTTTCGTAGTATATCTTTTGGTACTAATTGGGTGTAGTTCAATTGGTACACCTGGTGGGACTGGGAGGTTCTGGGTTCGATACCCAGCCTCGTAAAAAATCCTAATTTATTAAAAAAATTGTTTATAAGATACAGTCACATTTGTCCAAATATAAGTGCATTATGTGAATTACAGGATGAAAAATCTTGCCCATATTACATGAGGACTGGAGCATGCAAATTTGGGGTAGCATGCAAGTTTGACCATCCGCAGCCGACACCACTTGGAACTGGCTTGACTGTAACTGCCTCTGGACCAATGGGATCTTCGTCAGGTCCACTTTATGCAGGTGGACTTCAACCTTGGTCAATGCCAAGAGCATCATCATATGCAACTAGTCCCCGTCAAACATTCATGCCTGTTATGCTATCTCCATCTCAGCCTGTTGTTCCTGCTCAAGGCTGGAACACCTATGTGGTAAGTCATTATCCTCTACAGTTTCATCTGGCCAAGGTTTGCCTTTTTCTTTAATTTTGAGATACATATAAAAAAGTTCATATAAATATTTTCTTCCTATATCAACCCCATTGACTTTTTTTAAAAAAAAAATTTGCCTCAAAGAAAAATCAGTACCCCACCTGAACGTGGACTCGAACTTGTGACCTCTAGGATCACAGCTTCGGTCACAACCCCTAGGCTAAGACCTTTACCAAATATCTACCCCATTTACTTGATATGCCCTCATGAACTTTTATTCTAAATTAAGTATACTAACACAGAGAGAAGCACTAATTTGAAATTTTATTTATGAAGTTGCTTGTTGCTATGCATCAGATGAATATAATGTGGAAGCTTTCGTACACTGTTTCTGTATAGTTATTAATTTTTTGTAAGTAGTTAGATTCTATTGCCGATGGAATTTTTCGTCTAATTTAGTTCTTATATTTGGAAATAGGGAAACTTAAGCCCCATGTCCTCTGCAAGTGTTGTTTATGACTCGGGAAATCAAAGTGGGTCAACATGCAGCAGCAATCTCCCAGAGAGGCTTGATCAGCCTGAATGCCGTTTCTTCATGAACACTGGCACCTGCAAATTTGGATCTGGCTGCAAGTACAATCACCCTAAGGAAAGAAGTCCAAAACTAGCAACTAATCCTGTTGGCCCCCTCCCTCTTCCCTCAAGACCTGTAAGTTTCATTCTAATTTCATGTAACCTTGAACTTTTCATGACTTTCACAATGATCTTGAAGATATAATGAAGCCTAGTGCATAAGTAGGTACCCAAACTTGTCCCAAAAATCCTTCTGTTCCCCTGGTGATCCCGTACCTCCCTCAACTTTCAAAAAGTGCACCACTTTGCTCTCTAAACACCACGTGTCAACTTCTGGTTGGACGGAGAAAGTCAGAAAAATGACATATTTGAGAATTCAAACCATCCAAAAGTCCAAAAGTTGACAAGTGGCGTTCTGGAGCGAAGTGGAACACTTTTGAAAGTTAAGGGAGTTATGGGGTCACTTTAAAAGTTCAGGGAAATAATTTAGTACGTTCCAAGTATAACATTATAGATTTCTTTAATGCCTATTTAAATATTTTGAATTAGTTAGTGATTTTACTATGATATCCTGCTCTCTTAATGCAGGGCCAGCCAGTGTGCTCAACCTATAGCATGTATGGAATATGCAAATTCGGTCCAACTTGCAGATTCGACCACCCTTTCACTGGATATCCTTATGGCTACGGTTTGGGCATGCAGCCTTTATCTATACTCGATTCATCTCTCTTAACTTATCCAAGGATGTTGCCTCTGCCAACTCTTTCATCTGAAAGTCCCGTCTCAAAATATCCTGACTGGATCACAACTTCTGATGGTCCAAGCAGCAACAAGCATCAAAATACAGATGTAAATACAAAGATAACAACTGAAGATCAATCTGAGCAGGCTAGTTCTCCTCCGCCACATTCGTCGCAGGATTCTTCAGAACCGTCACATGATTGATTGTGATTGGTTCGAGATTAGTCCTCTCTGGTTTGTTGATAGACTTTTGGAAAATCAGAGAGAATATGTTTTTTATTTTTGGTGAGATGTAGCTTCTGCCCCTTGTTTCACCTGTGTTCGTTTTGAAATTTGATGCTGGAGGGGTAATGGAAGCCATTTTTTTTTTTGTTATGAATAAAGTGCAGGTGAAAATATGTAATATACCTTGATTGTTCTCTTACTCTCTCCACTTTGAATGATTTATATCTATACTTTTTGCTGCTTTGTCTGAGGCGATGATGAAATGTTGGCTCTTTCGGAAAATTCGTTATACATGACTTGGTTTACTTATGTTGGGAAATGTTGGCTCTTTCAGAAAATTCGTTATACATGACTTGGTTTACTTGTGTTGGGAGGAATTAGTTGCGCTTGTGATAAGTATCTGCTATATAAGATTATTATTGCACATGAAACAGAGTTTCCCTTGGCTTATAACTTGAAATTATGATGAAAATTGGCAAGGAGTTTCTTCTTACATTCTTGGTTTAGAGTTCTAATTTTTAAGTACGGTGAAAACAATTGTTTAAGAGCTATGCCTCCTAATTAGTATCCTGCCAAGAAAATGGCATGAAAAATGGGCTTCCCCATCAGGCATGTTAAAATTTGAATTCAGAGTCATTTTCAGAAGTATTTATACTCCCCTTTAAAAAAGGGTTTTAATAGCATTTTAATCTTAAGCTATATTAGTTTTGCAGGGGTGTAATTTGCAAATGGAAATATATGAGAAGTAGATTCAGAAAGATTTAACCTATTGGTGAATGAAAAGTAACATACTTTTTTCGTGATTAATAATCATTAACAAGATGGTGTATGTTATGATGATTTTGTTTTTAGCAAAATAACAGTACTTTGTATATTATCACCATTGGATCAATCTTTCACATCATTGATCCAATGATGATAAGAGGTAAAGTAATGAAGATTTTTTTTTGACAAAATCATCATAGAATCTACCTTAATAAGAGAGCTTTTGTATGAATATTTTATTTTTTTGTACAAACTATTAATCACTTTACATTTTTTACAGGAGCGTTATGATCCAATGTAGTAAAAACAAATACATACGTGAATAGCCTCGTCAAAATATGAATGCTTATCATTAGATTTGAAAAGAAAGATAAACAAGGTAGAATTTTTAAAAGGTCGGATATTGAATAAGCCGCCACCAATTGAAAAAAAGTAAATTTATGTTATATATTAGTAACTAGGGAGTGGGGTGAGGAATCCACATTCCCATCAACTGGAATGGAGGTTTTATGATAAGAATTCTCACAGGGTAGGATGAAAATTTTTTAATTTCCGAATTCTTAGTGGGGAAGTAGATGAGGATAGCATTCCCCAACCGAATAAATCCCTCGTCACGATAAGTTTTAATAGATTGATCCTGAATAGTCTCCGAATATTACTCAAAAAATCAAATTATTTATTATATTTTATAAAATTTTTTTATTATGTAAATTATTTTATGAAAATATATCAAATCATAACACACACACATATAAATATATATATATATATATATATATATATATATATATATATTAATGTTTAATAATTGGTGTTAAACAATTAGTGTCAATATAAAATTACTGAATATTTATTAAATATCTTAACTTTATAAACCAAATCTCTTTTTATAAAAGTAAAAAGTTCTATTTTATTTTATATTTAATTGTTGAAAAAATTTATAATAATAATAATTAATATTTGATTTCTTAAATTTCTTATGCTATGCATTAAATGTTCTATTTATTTGACATTGAAACAAAGACTAAATATGTTGGTACGAAAATATGAAATTTTAATTTCTTGTATTTGGGATTTTGGGTAATTCATTGGGTAACGAAGATGTGCTAATGAAAACTTTTTCTCCATTACATTAATAATAATGGAGATTAGGAGTACATTCACCATTCCATTATATGCCCACTTTTAACTAGACCTGTTCATCAGGTGGGCCGGGTCGGGTTTGACTGGTTTTTTACTAAAACATTAACCCAAGCTCCTGGTCCAAGCCCATACTTTAGAACTTCTGGGCTTCGGGTCGGGCCTGCAAGGTCATTCCCAATGTCATGAATATTTTTTTTGTTATATATTTTTTATTAATATGTTTAAATTGTTTAATATAATTAAAATGTTTACTTAAAATCTTTAATATTTAGCAACATTTATTGTAATCAAGTATATAAATTTAATATGATAAAATATAAAATTTTAAAATAATTATGAATTTAATGTGTAAATATATAATAAATTAATAAAATTATTCGTCATGTCAGGCTTGGGCATTGATATAAAAACCTAGTCCGGCTCATAAATCTCAAGGTTTTGAGGGGTTTGGGCTCGGATCGAGCTATTTTAAAAAATAAATGTCCAAACCTGCACCGTTGAAGTGGGCTCGGGCTGGGCGGTGTCAAAGCCCGCCCGGGTATACTTTTAACCCTATTAGTATCTGTTTAGTTTTGAAACGAGGGTAGTTCTTATTTTTTTTCATTTTTTTAATGTTCAATGAAGTAAAAAGAAAAAAAGAAAAATCAGGCAGTGCAAAATTGGTTTCTCCTTCTCCAAGGGAAATCTGACGGCGGAGATTAAAGAAGCACATATTCTAGCATTAGGCCTCTCTGTTGATTGAATAATTCACGCTTTGAGCTCAAACGGAAGCGGGTGAAGGCAGAGAATGCAGGATGCAGCGTCTCAGAGGCAAAGGGACCTCTCTTTTGGGTTCCTTCGCAGTTCCTCAATTGAAGAGGAAAGCTCTTAATTCTTTTTCTGCTGTTCAGGACTCTTACCTCTCTGCCAAAGTATGATTCTTTTTTATTCTTTTTTTATATCAAACTTTCATCCATGGTTCCTTCATTTATATGTTATTGAGTTAGATAATTATATTGTTTTTCAATTTAATCAGACAGAGCCTTGCAGATTTTTTCCATTTCTGATTTCTGTTTGTTAATTGCTTGGTGTTTTGATCGTTAGGACTTATTTGAGAGGCATAGGGTAGTGTTCACAATCGGAACTTCTGTGGCATCAGTTGCTACTGCTTGGGGTGGTAAGTTTTCGTTTCACTCTATTATTTTCTGAAGTTTATTTGCGTAGATTTCAACGATGCAATGCCAGTTCAGTTCCAAGGCACTCTTATATATTTGGACTTTTCAATGCGGGCTTTGGATTAAATCTTTGAGATTAATCCATTTAGGTCAAAATTGATTTTTCTGTTTTCCGGCAGTTCTAGCAATGCTTTGTACTTATATGCTGGAGGTTGTTGTTGCAATTTAATGAGAAAATATTAGTTAATACATGTTAATCTTCGACCTTGGTTAAATGATTCTTCTACTTTATGGATTTATGTTCTTCTAGGTGCTTCTTCTTTCAATTATGCCTCAGGAATGAGAATCTTACAAAATTGAAAATGAATCCAGGTTATTGCCTACGTCATCTTTATGAATCGAAAGTTGACCAAAGGCTTGAAGCAATTGAAAAGGCGGTGAGTGAAGCAAAAAGCAGATATGATGCTGCTATTAATTATCCTTTATAACTCATAAAGATGTATTTGCATACTTGGTTTTGGTGATTGTTTGAGATTGAGAGCTCTAGGTTTAATAATTGATTTTGGGGAAAATTTGGTGAAATTACATTTCTTAACAGTTTCTGTTTTGAGTTATTGTAAATCTAATGTGGCAGATGAAAAACAATATTCATCTTGAACAAGACAAACTTAAGAAGCTTGTGGATCCTGGGACTTCCAGTTTTGCGAAATATTTTGCTACTGCAGGGACTACACTTGTGGTTGGGTTAGTCCCTCTCTACTACTTTTTTTGTTGTTTTATCTGACATTAATAAAAAAAAGTTGTCAAGCCATTAATAATCATTCAGTTGGAGTGAAACTGATTAATTTCACCTACTAATTTTAATGAGTTATCTGGTAAATGTGCTGCTCAACTGTGAGAGGATGGACTGTTTTATATGGTTCCCACTAAAGAAATTACAAGCATTTAATCAGATTTGGTTCGCCTGACAAAATAATTCAGTCTAATGCTGCGTCCATTAGACCAAGGAATTATGAGTTTCCTGTGAATGCTAGAATTGTTCAGTCTTCTTTAAAAAATAAGTTTTTATCAATTTCTTAGCATCTCTGGAGGTCTGAAGAGTTTGGTAGTATAGTTCTATGTATAACTTCATTTACCTGCTTTGCAGCAATGCACATTTTAAGTCGGAGTACCTATAAATATGGGACTGGGGTTGGGAGCGCTGTCATTCTCAGCCCGTTATCATTAAGTGGCTTATAAATCTACAAACCCAGTTATGCAACTTAATCTTGACCATGTAGAAATATTGGGAGCTAAAGAAGTGTGTGTATAATCTGATCATTTGTTTGAATTGCAGTGGCAAAGGCTGTATGTGACATTTAGTGTATAGAAAATGAGTGATTCGGGGGAGTGGAATTTTCCTTTTTCGAATCCAGTGAGCCAACTGAAATAGGCTGGTCCTTGCCATCTCAGATAAAAAGTCAATTTCCTGCCTTTGTTACACTGTTTACCTTAAAAAAATTGCCAAGTCTTATTTTCTCAAATGTTCATTTTAGCCATTAAAATGAGGAGCAAATGAACATTTTGCATAGAAAATCAAATTGGCAAGGTCGATACAAATA
>CATIWQ010585943.1:0-18840 GCA_949673415.1 Euphorbia schlechtendalii
TATATATATATATATATATATATATATATATATATATATATATATATATATATATATATATATATTTATTTATTTATTTATTTATTTATTTTCACTTGCTTAAAGTTGAATTTTTTGTATAATAATTTTTGGAACCACGGAAAAGAAATCCTGAATTCACCTCTGCATCTCATCCACCAATAAATCCTTGAAATTATGAGGCACGAGTTTACAACTCTAAAAATATGGCGAAACAACTTTTTAGAAGATTTTTACCCCTGCGATGGAGAAGTCTTTACATTTCCACTATTTGGATCTCTTTAACACATGCTGAAAAACTTATGAATAGCGGGGCTGATTTCCTAATTGCTTGGCGCGACTACTTTGCCGCGGGTTGTGGGAGAGAGTTTGCTATGTCATTGTAGTTTTTCATCTCGTGGTCCCTTTGAAGGCGTCGTAATCAATACGTATTCGATGGCGTTGCTACCTCGGACGATGTCTTAGTTTCTATTATTCATTTATGTTGGTTTTCGTTTAAGTACAGAAGAAGAAGCGTTAGCTTCGTAGTGTCAGATGTATTTAATTTTCCTACTCTCTTGTAATTAATTGGCTACGTTCTCATCTTGAGAAGCGTAGCTTTTCTTTTATAAAAGAGGGGATGGAGTTTTGTAGGCAAGTGGGGAAACCAACCTAGTTTGGGACTTCGTCCCGAAATTTTCTCGTGCCCCAACCTTTTAGCTTCTAAAGGGACACAATGTCTCTCCAAGGGTTTTTCAAAAAATGAAATATCATTTTTCCACGTACATGTCTCTCTAGAATTTATGTATGTGATTCATTCACAGTGAAATGTTGTTGTATTGTATTTTGTGTCCCCATCTTTTGTTTCATTCAGTTTTGGAATATGCTTGATTTAATGGTCTGATTATCTGTACTTAATTAGTGATTAACATGCCCTTATCACAATTTTCAATTAAAGACCAAACATTAAGAATATATTTGTCTCCTTAATGGAACTAATTCAGCTACTTATCTGTCATTCTCTCATTGCTTCATTCTAATGTTTTGTTCCTCATATTGTACTATTGGAACAATAAATCTATCCAATTTTGAATGGAATTTAAACAAATATTTAATGTACATGAAAAATAAGCCAATTATTGGATATGTATTCAATATTTTAATTAAATTTATTGGTTAATTAATTTCTTATCTAGTGCGACTCTAATTTGGTGGAATCCACTTCAAAGTTATAAATCATTGATGAAATTATTAGGATTTTTAAGAGAATCCATTGCAATTTACAGGAATATTGATGTGGAAACTAAGATTAATGTGTCAGCTTTAAGTAGAAATTTGCATTACATTTTATAAGTTTTAAAAAAGAAGAGCATATGAGTTAGTTAACTCAAATTACAGTTAATACTATTATTCTACCTCTAGTTAATTACATTTGTGGTTGTCGATACGAATTGTGTATAGCGCAATTGATACATCTCTCAAAGTGAAAGTGGGGGGCCGAGATTCGATACCAAACCTCTTCAAAATTCTATTTTCTTAAAAAAAAACATTTGTTGTTCTCGATATTTATTGCTTAATAATGGATAATGACAAATGCTTAGTAATCATATTTAAACATTTAAATCTATTATTTTAAAAAATCTTTTTTCATAAAAAAAAAAAAGAAATTTTCTACTATCAACAAAAAGTAATAGTAAATTACAAGATAGAATATTGGCAGTCACACATACATATAATATATGTATTCTTCACATATAGGCATATAGCTGTAATCTCTATTGTTTAATCAATGAGGCAGAAAATTAAAAAGTTAAGCTCACAAGTAATCAATGATTGTCATATTTAATCTAAAGCTAATACCTCAGGGGAAAAGCAAGATTTTGCTTCCTAAATGATATTTTTCTATGTACAATTAACAAAGTAATCAATTCCAGTCTAGCTCCATAGCTTAATCCAATCCTCTGATCCTACTAAGCACATTTATTATTTGATTAATGAAACTGGAAAATGCTGCAATTATCACATATACAACAACGAATTGGAGCTTTAATCTTAAGGCTATATATATGATCGCATATTCATCTTCTCTATTATATATCCTTAAGTCCTCACATTTTCTAATTCGACCATCTCGTATCACATTGTAAATCTATACATTTACAACAATTAATTAATTATTGATTGATAAATGAAGCAAATAGAAATGGGTTTGGTTGATGCCTAGCCCTTTTGTCGTATAAGGATGTTAAAAGGGTATTAAAAAATTGAAGAATTGAAGAGAGTTAAAATAATCAAATATGTAGTCCATTAAGGGAACCAATTTTAATTAACAATTCATTAATATATCATCCTATCTCTCCTTCTCAAGTGCTTATAAACATTGTCCTAATGTCAATTTTCTCAACTAAATTAAAATCAATAACAAAACATCCAAATTCGTTTCAAAAATTTGAAGAATACCCAATTGGAATCAATTAAACATGACTGGTCCAAGTTCTCCTTGCGGTGCCTGCAAATTCTTGAGAAGAAAATGTGTTAGAGGGTGTGTTTTTGCACCTTATTTCTGCCATGAACAAGGACCTACACTTTTTGCAGCAATTCACAAGGTTTTCGGTGCTAGCAATGTGTCGAAATTGCTTGCTCATCTTCCTGTAACAGACCGATGTGAAGCGGCTGTTACAATTTCTTATGAAGCTCAAGCCAGGCTTCAAGATCCCATTTATGGCTGTGTTTCTCACATTTTCGCTCTTCAACAACAGGTTTGTACTTTTACTAGATTCATCAAAACCCTAGCTAAGCGCTCGGCTTAAAATTACTCGGTATTTGTTCATAATTTTCTAAGATTGTACATATTAGCTTGAGTTATTAGGAACTGGATCTTATTTTTCAACTTAAGTTACTCGGTACTCAATACCGTTTTTTGGTACTTTTTTGTGTGAATGTTATGTGACATGTTGGATTTGTGTTAGGTTATAAATCTACAAGCACAACTTGCTTGTCTAAAAGAACAAGCGACACAAAATTTGATCAATGGAAACTCAAGCTTGGGCGGGACGGGAAACCCTAACGAGAGAAAACCGCCTTCAATGACACTGCAAGATCTTCAAAACTGGTTTCAGCAGTCAGGGGATTCCATTTACTCCACAAATACCACACAGTCAACCCCGAGCTTCAACGGGTCATATGGCGTAAACAGGTTGATATCGAATAATATGGATCCCTATCGTGTAGGAAACTATGGAAATTATTCATCATCGTCTTCATTTGATAGCTTTGAGGAGGCTAATTCTCAGTCCATATCTTCTATGGATATGCAAAATGATGATAGGCAATGGAGTTGTCATCCGGATTCCAGCGATGATCTTCGATCTGTCACCTTCGGTTCTCTTTACCACTCGTGATCCATCATCAAAATTCCGTTATGAGATATATTATAGACGGTGAAGGATTTTTCTGATTTTATTTTGATTGAATTGGGGTCTGCTGCATACTTTTAAAAGTGCGCTTTTGTTGCAATAAATAAAAGCTAAGAACCCTAGATTTTTTTGCAAATCAGAAACCCTAAATTCGTCTCCCAGTTTCATAGTTTTATGCTTTTTCTTGATATCGTGTAATCTCGGGTGAATGTAGAATAATATATATAGTTTTAATTTCTCTCTTTATCAGGTGATTTGAAGATGAATTTTTTGTTTATTGACTTATTTCGAGGACCTAAACTTTTACCTAATTTTCTAATTCTTATAATTATATGGGTCTATTTTTTGGATTTGCGACTAATAGAAACCGAGAGCTATGTGGATCATTTGTTCAATCCCTTTAACATATATCAAGGTCCAGAGTATTCACAGATGAATCTCTTGAAAATTTCTTGGACATGCCTTTGCAGCTACTGAAAAAATGATGCAAAATTTTTTAGTTATAATTTTGACATGTGGTGGAGAAATTCTGGCACCTCCTTGTGACAAACTAATTGGAATTCCTACATCTTCTCCCTCTATTGACCTTTTTTTCTTATAAAAAATAACATTCATGAGATTGATTTTTACGTCAAATTATGTCCTATGATCATTTACTTAATTGTATTAATCAACTTAAACAACGAATGTCATCACTTACTTTTTGTGAATAAGCAAAAGGAAAGCAGCAATTCAAAACGGCCATCCATATACAACGTGCATTTGTATATGAACTTTTAGGAGCAAAACTCCAGCATTTGGTAAAGCATGCTTGTTGGGAATTTATCAAACATGTAAGACAAAAGCTGGAAAAACATTTAAGTGATTAATTGGATGAGTTAGCCTCGAAAGAAGAAGTGCCTAATTATCATAAAAACACATATAAAAATGATCCCAAGAAAGTTAAGATATTCCTAATTCGTGCATTCATTAATTGTGCCTAATTTACCTAACCTCGGCCGTCCATTGTTTGCTTGCTTTCACAAGTGGTTTTCTATCTTGGTTTTTGAGATTTCATTGCTCATATAGATTAATTAGTTCTCTAATTCTCTTAAGGCTAGTTTGGATTCGTGGTTCAACTATTTTCCGCATCCAAAAATGTCATGGGAAGCTACGTTTGCACCTAAGAGCATCTCCAACCCTACACTATACTTTTTTACTTCAAACTATGCTAGAGTATTTTTTCTTCAACTTTTCACTTCAGATTTCCACGTCAAAATAATATACTATTATTTTATTACTTTCTACCTAAATTTTTATTATTGTTATATTCTCTTAACTTTAACACTCCATGCTCAATCAAACAAAAAGAAAAGATAAAAAAAGTAAAATAAAATAAATATTATAATAATATATGGAGTTGCTACATTGTAACTGTAGCAATTCTAAAATTTCCTCCAAAAGATGAAGCGTCATCCCATCTCCATTTGAAGTGAGGTTGGAGATGCACTGATAGTAGATTTTTGACCAAAGTGGAGTCAAATTGATCTTTTATTAATGCATCTCCAAGTTGCATACTATTATGCAATGTTATAAAAACTGAATATTACACCGGTGAAGTAACTAGTATATGGTAATACATATTCAACCAATGATATCAATATATTTGTAACATGATAGTATAAGAAAATACATATTATATTAACGTGATTATGTCATATATAACTTTTCTTCTTTCGTACCGTTATTTTTAATCAACCATACAAGAGTCAGCGGTAGTTTGCAACTTATTGGTCAAACCAGAAGGTTATGTACCAGCCAGTATTAATAACACTTCTTTATGTATTAATTAAATACCATAATCTGGTTATGTATCACCTTGTTAATTAACAAATAAACTAATCATGTATCAGCTTGTTGATGTTAAGTTTGAATCTTTTTTTATCTAAATAATAAGTTTGATTTGAATCTAAACATGCTATTTTCAAAATATTTCCATATTTAATTTACCAATACAGGAAGCAATTTGTTAATGCTCTGTTATAAGAAAAGTTTTTGTTTTTAATTTGACTTAACTTTTTCTTGATACTAAGAGAGGAAGAAGCTTTGGATAGAAAAAGCTTGTTTACTAATGAAAGAAACAAAGTAGTCAACAAAGCAAGCAAAGACTTTGAACCTTTTGGGCTTTCCCTTGCAGCTCAAACTAAATTATGTTTCTTTTTTCTTAGTAATTAAAAACTTAACCAAAATAAAAAGAAAAGGAAATATAAGGTTAATTCAATTGGATTTAAAATGAACTTTAGGTTTGCCAAATCAATCTACTTGCATTTTGATTTAAGTCAAAATTACAGTCACTCAATGAGGCATCGGTATTCAACATGCTTTTTTTAATAATTTGCCAAATTTATCTAGTTGAAAGACTAATTTAATACTACAAAAATTAAGTTCAAGTTCACTCTTGAAAGATTCAATTTTGGAAACCAAGTTGAAGGCGTTTTTTCATATTATTT
This sequence comes from Euphorbia schlechtendalii, assembly GCA_949673415.1. NCBI lineage: Eukaryota > Viridiplantae > Streptophyta > Magnoliopsida > Malpighiales > Euphorbiaceae > Euphorbia > Euphorbia schlechtendalii. The sequence continues at coordinate 5,903 of CATIWQ010585943.1, forward strand.
CGGAGCTTAAAACAAAACCCAATCTTATGAAATTTTAGTATTGATATAAAACCAGTTTTTTTTTTCTTTATCGAAGTAGAGTAGTTAAGTTCCAAATTCGTAATTGAACTGAATTCCCGTGTTTGTACAAAAACATCTGTTGCTTAACTATTAAGTGGTTAAGTTCCATATCTATAACTGTTGATCTATTTTATAACATTAAACTAAGTTCATAAGTAGGTTCCCTGCTATTCCTTCGCAGAAACTCATACCCATAGTGAATTACAAACTTCTTAATTAGTTCTTCCACGCCCACATAACTAGGATCCATATATGCTTAGAAAGAATGTACATTTTAACTTAGTTTTTTGAAACGTTATATTTATATACAATGCATACATTATGCTTTGGTATTTGATTTTATTATCAGAAAAGATTTTCTTTTCATATGACTTTTTCTTGCAAACAACAAAAGAGGCTTTAAATGGAAAAAGCTCATTTGCTAATTCAAGAAAACAAAGTAGTCAAGAGGCAAATACTTTGACCTTTCGGGCTTTATATAACTTGCAGCTCAAACAAAATCCTTTTTCTAAAATAAGTAATCAAATAATTAACCAAAGTAGAAAAAAATGAAATTAAAGGTTAATTATATTGGAATTCTAATATGAACTTTAGGTGCCAAATATTCTACTTGTATTTTGATCTAAGTCAAAAATAGTGACTCAATGACACATCTAACACAACTATAACTAAATTTATGTTGACACGCTCTTAAAATAATCGCCAAATTTATCAACTTGAAAGACTAATACAATATACATAAGTTAAGTTCAAGCCCACTCTTATACCATTCAATTCTGGAAATCAAGTTGAAGGCATCGAAGCATTATATAAAAACCCGATCATATGAAAATTTAGTAAAGAAAGACAATTTTTTTTGTCTTCTTATCGAAATATAGCTAAAAGGGTATTGAACTGAATTCCCGTAAATTATACGTGTGTACAAAAACTTCTGATGGCTAAACTATCAAGTAATTACCCTCTATCACCGTTGATCTATTACATAACATTACAAAAATTTACATACATAGACAAAAGAAAAGTATTTCCCCGTATATAAAAAAAACCAAAAATTCAAACTTGGTATAGCATCCCTACCTCAAGCGTCGAAGCATGCGGTAAACTAAGTTCATAAGTTGGCGCCCTGCTATTCCGTCGCAAAAACTCGTACCCATAGTTAATAACAAACTTCTTCAACATGCTCGATCCTTGCTTCGCTTTCATATATGAGTGGCCGAGAATGTAAGCCACCCCCGCTTCCCTTGCCTCGCTTAGTTCATTCAACTCGTCCCTCGCAGCCCTATCGATCTTCGGGCTTTCGGGAATCACGAACCTCACTCTCTTCCTAACGCTCTGCGATCTTATCTCTTTCGACCCCGATGAACTACCCGACTCCACATTAGGGGTAATATCGTCATCGTTTAAGTGAATCCCGTCGGCATGCGCCGAGCACATTCCGACCACCGTCATTTTGTTCTCGTCTTTCTCGGGATCGTCGCATGAATCTTTCGTTTCGTTGCAATCTGCACGAATGAACTCTGCTACGCTACACACGAGGTCATTTTCGAACTCTATGTCGTCTTTGTGGACGTCGCGGTACCCGTACCGCACGATGCACCTGTAGAGCCGGTATTCTCGTGGGCCGATGCGGCCCACGAGGAACCGCTCCCCTGGCCCGACGTGCGGGACCGGGACGGACTTGATGCAGATGAAGACCAGGACTTGGTGGAACGCGGGGAGGTTCGTGACGAAGTGGGAGAAAATCGCGGGAATTCCCGAGACTAGCTCGGTGTGGATGAGGCCGATTCCTCGGACCCGCACGATGCCGAGGCTAGGGCCTAGGTCTAGGAGCCAGTTTATCGAGACCTTGTTCTGGACGTCGAATTCGTACTTTTTGAGTGTGCCGTAGTGCCATATGCACATGATGGCTAGGAAGAGGAATGCGAGCGCGATGGGGACCCAAGCGCCCTCGAGGAACTTCACGAGGGAAGCGGTGAAGTAAAGGGCTTCGATCGTGCCGAAGAAGAACACGAAGCAAAGCGCGAGGAAGACGGATTTGTGCCAGCATAGGACGATTACTAGAGACATTAGGCAGGTGGTTACCAGCATAACTGTTATAACCGCCAAACCTGTTCCAAGAAACAAATAAATTAAAAATGAATTCGTGACTATTAGAAGAAATTAGGTTAATTGCATCCAGACCCCTGAACTTATTTAATTTTGCCGTATGTCACCCTATACTTTCAAAATTTTTACTTAGGGAAAAAGTGCACCAGTATGCCCCCTTAATGCTCCGAGAGAGAAATATCGGAAACATGTCATATTTGAAAAGTCAAACCAACCATGATCTGACACGTGGCGTTGAAGGGTAAGCAGGTGCAATTTTGCCAAGTTCAGGGGGTTAATTGGAACTTTTAAAACTATAGAGTTGGTAAAGTTATTGTGATCATACCGGATGCATTGCCCAATCGTCTCGTGTCTCGGAAACCAATAGTGACAGCCAAGCATAATATCATCAAAGTCCAGTTGATCTCCGGGATGTAGATCTGACCGTGGATTTTGGTCGATGTATGGACCACTTTCACTTTCGGAAAGCAACCTAAAGCAGAGCATTGCTTGATGATGGAGAAAGTTCCAGTAATAATAGCTTGGCTTCCAACTACCGCAGCAAGTATGGCAATGATAAGAACCGGCCATCTCAATTTATCTGCCACACAACAAACAGCACTTCTCGTAACCCGAAAAACATTCCCATAATAAAAAAATCACAAAGCATCGAAAAAAAATCAAGGTTACCTGGAACAGACACGTAAAACCCAACCCTATAGTCGTTCTCGTTGAAATGATGCTTCGATAGATAGGCCGCCTGCCCCATATATGCGAGAACTAAAGAAGGATACACCAAAGATGTGAAAGCAATCTGTCGAAATTTTTCGATTTTCAATCACATAATGTGAATAAAATAACCGGAAATGCTTATGTATGTTTCGTTCAGAGCGCTTTACCTTGATTGAGAGCTGGGAAAAGTGGCCGAGATCAGCAAACATAGCCTCGGAGCCTGTTATGCACAGCAATATACCACCCAATGACATCCAGCCACCTCGTTGAGTTTTTTTCAAGAACTTGTACATGTAATACGGCGATAAGGCTTGATAGACTTGAGGATTCCAATGTAAGATATTGTACAGGCCAATTGTAGCGATGCAGAAAAGCCATATTAGAACTACTGGAGCGAAGAGAAAACCGACCCTGTGGGTTCCGTAATGTTGAAGCGCGAACAAGCCTATTAATATGACGCACGAAACTGGAACTTCGACATCTGCAAAAGGACAAGAACAGTCCAACATTAAGGCATGAAATTGACAAACCTAATGTCCTGAAAAATCCACGTCAGCTTTGACTAATTCAATACACACAGTTGTAGGGATGACCTGCCAGCCATTATACAACTCCAAAAATTTGTAATCTTGGAGAGTTGAAACCCTTTTAACTTTAAGCAGCCTGTTTTGCTTATAGACAATACTTATGAATATTGAAATCTTTTCGAGTGCGCTGATCAATAAGTTAATCCAATAAAAGTAACACACGATTCGAGTCTTGCCAAGAGCATATACTTAATCAACTCTACCATAAACTAGTATAAGATTAGTCCAAAGTTAATGACAAAGATTATCATTACATAATTTTACCAATTTGCAGTCTTACAGAGTTGAAATCATACAAGCAGCTGATTTCGCACAGTAGCACTGCGAATAATAAAATCCTTTCTAGTGTGCTAATCAATAAGTTAATCCAATAAAAGTAGCATATGGGGCTAATAACAATATAACAAATAGAGTTGACATTTGGAATTTGAATACTCACATTTGTGATGCTCCTTGGCCATGGAAAGCTCAAGACCAGACACAGCAGAAAACACTGCACATTATCAAGAAACAATTAATTACACAAGCAATTTGGAAGGAACAAAAGAACTTAGATTGTTACCAGAAATAGCAGGGGTTAAGACACCATCACCAATCACCATACAAGTCCCAATCAAAGCTAAAACAAGCAAAAACCTCTGCAAAACTCTGTAATTCTCCAAAGTGGATTTCAGTCTGGCCCCAAAGCTTGATTTTGGCGAAAATTCAACGCCATCTTTCTTGTACTCAAAGAGCTGCTCATCTGCTAATTGGTTATTGGGGAGTGAGTTGACTCGGGCGTACCGACACAGAAGTGAGTACAAAGCAAAAGTGCCTCCTTCCCCATTATCATCTGCTCTCAACACTATGAACACATACTTTAATAAAGGCACCAGAGTAAGTGTCCAAAACACAAAAGACAGAACCCCAAAAATCTCTTCGTTTGTCTCAGAATGTTGAATGTCTTCTGCAAAAGTACTCTTGTATACATACAATGGTGAAGTGCTTAAATCTCCATAAACTACTCCTAGGCTTTGATATGCCAAAATCAGTACTGTTTTCCATGACTCTTTCTGCAATCAAAAAACCCCAAAAAAAATGAGATCAATTGCGCAATTTTGTTACAGTTTACTGTAATTAATGCGTAATTAATGAAATACCCAATTCACCTTTCCATGATTCTGATAAAACCCAGTTTCCAGATCCATGATATAAGAGCTCAAACTATGAAAAAATCCATACTCGAGAATGAGAAATCTAAAGACTTTATTAAGAATGACCCATTTGCCAAAACACAACCAACCCCACAAAAAATAACAATCACATAGAAATCACAGCTGGGAAGGAATAAAACTTCAAGAAATGCTTATAAAACAGTTACAAATTTGTTTCTTTCTCTTCGTTTTTTTTATTGATTGAACAGTTGAACAACCCTGGAATGCAGACACAAGAAAACACTAAAATAGATAAACAAATTAGAATAATTCGCGTGCGTTTAAGGGAGCTTTCCTAGAGAGAGAAAATATAGAGATAGAGAGTGGGAGTTGAAGAGAGAAGATTGTAGGGATTTTGCTTTATAGTTGGTATGAAAAAAAATGGTTTTTTTTTCGTAAATTTAATGGGTTAATGGGATGGTAATAGTGGGAACGTGCTATGCAGTTTAAATCGGAGCTTTGGCATCTAATGCTAATATTCAACTGGAGATGTTTGCTTTTCAGTTTTTCACTTCTAGTCAAACATTTTGCGCTGCCTCGGATCATATTCTACTGAGTTTGGGAAAAACAATCTGCTGTTCCCATTTCTGTGTTTCTTTCAATGTATCATCCTATTCAAAATTTGACAAGTGTAAGATATAAAGGAAAGAGAATTCCACTAACAAGAAAGAGAAAATTAAAGTGAATAAAATAATTTCAAATATTTACACTTGTCAAATTTTGAATAGGGTACATTGTAGGGGACACAGAAATGGGGACAGCAGATTTTTTCCCCTGAGTTTGGTTCACTCGGTCCGCTTTTTAGGTACTTCTAACAAGGATTAGTGCCTATTTGGCAAAATTGTGGTTTTTTTTAGCTGTTTTTTACGAGAGGAAAATTTTTTAGTAGTAATAGCACATACAAGCTATTAGTGTCAACTAGACTTGTTTGCATGCCAGGTTAACCGGCCCAAGCCCACTTTAACAAGCTGGGTTTTGATACTCATTTTTTATAAAAGATCGGCCCGAGCTCAAGCTCATCAAAACCCGAAGTTTTATAGATCGGGTTTGGTTTTTATATATACCTAAGCCCGACCGAGTCTGGCCGGACGAATAATTTTAATTATTTATTAAGTATTTATACATTAAATTTATCACTAATTTAAAATTTTATATTTTATCAATTAAATTTGTATATTTGATTAAAATAATTGTTACCAAATATTAAAGATTTTAAGTAAATGAGTTTAAAATTTAAACATATTTTGATTTATTTATATTTTTTCTATTTGGATTAATAAAAAAATATTCATGAGCTTTGACCGGGCTTGGGTATGACCTTGTAAGCCCGGCCCAAACCTGAAATTTTAAAATGTGAGTTTACTAAAACGCCCGTCCAACGAACATGTCTAGTGTCAACCGGCTAACAACCGTGACTAGTGCTTTCTTCATTTACCTCTTATATTTAATTGTTGCGTTTATTAAACTAATTTGTAATTATAGTTTGCTTTTAAAAAATTAAAAAATGCAGTTAAATAATTCTTAAATGCACACATTTAATATGTTTGTTTGGATTAAATGAATCGAATCCAAATTGAATTCTTAAAAATTTAAACCATTCAAAACTGAATCTAAATTGAATTCTTAAAAATTTAATATTAATAATTTTAATATTAACTTCACTAAATTTTCTACCATAATTTAAGACTATCACATATTCTTTTGATTGTTTGACACTTAATTTTATAAGTTTCATTAACAAAAATATTTGCGATATAAGATGTAAAAGTAAATGTAACAGGTGATATATATTTACCTATTTTTTAATTAGTTTTAAATGTCTTGGATTGAATTAATACATAACATTTGTTTACAGAGGGGTCAAAATAGTTTTTGAATTCGGAAAAAATAACTAAATGAAATTAGTTTTGGAGTCTTTGTCAGCTATTAACTACTAGCTAATGTGAAAAGCTGATAAATGGAATTTTATTTATTTAATTATTTTACTTAATTTTAGAGCACCTTTTTGAAGTGAGATAGTACCATTGAAGATGTGAATAATTGTGAAATGAAAATGTGTAAAGGCTCTTTGATAAGAGAATGGTCAGTTCATATAATTGAAGTTTATTATAAAGCAATTTGAACAAAAAAAGGTTGCTTTCATATTTGATTAAAATAACTAGTCAATGTTTTAAAGCTCTCTTGTTCATCATTTTACCATTAAGTATGTTCAATGACATCACATTTTAGAAATGAAAATTAAACAGAAATTGATTATTTATCATTATTGCTTGCATGAAATCGTAATCTGTATTAATCGTTGGTAAATTATATGGCGGTGAACTCATTATCGGAACTTGTACACTAATCTCATCACATTATCAGAGCTAATCAATGATCATGGATGAAGTCACTACCTTAACCGCAGCAAGTTAGGAGTTATCAGAGCTAGTCAATGATCATGCATGAAGTCACTACCTTAACCGCAGCAAGTTAGGAGATTCCGAATGCAAAAGTCATAACTAGTAACCAAAGTGAAATCGTAACAAAGTAATGGTACTTGTATGGATCTCCCCTTTTCAAAGAGAGGTAATATTTGTTCGATATTTTTCTTGACACTACTTCACACCTACTTATGATAAAGTTCGTATTATATAACTCTTTAGACTTGGGTATTTAAATAACATAACACACCATATTCACGACACCTTGACGCAATTTAACTACTGAGAGAAAACTGAAGAATGTAACACATTTATAATACCAACTTAAGTCATAGTTAATATCAATACTCACCATGGTTTACTATGTTATCAAGTCAAGTCAATGATAAGTGGGAAAAATACTAATTAATTCATGTAAAATGCTTAGTTTGAGTAGAAAAAAGTTTATTTTTATCGAGATCTTGTTAATTTCTCTGAGAGTTTCCCAGCTGCTACTTTTAGGTAGGATTTCGAGAAAGATCTTGATTAAAGCGAGTAATGTTGAAGCAACTAAGGGGAGTGGTTGAAGTGACGTCTGATAAGGAGAAAGAGAGGGAACGAAGGGGATTTGTTTTTGTGATTGTTCATTTACCATTAATTTTTAGCATTTTATATTATTCAAGAGTCAATTACTTAAAGTACTTTTCTATTATTAAATTAGAAATATTTAGATATTTTTTGGGATCTCTTATAGAATTTTGGGGAGTATTTAGTATTTATTAAGTTTCTCTACCATTTGAAGCATCTATTGCACAAATTATCCAACTATCCACCATTAATGCTATGTGAAGTTTCTTTTACTTATGTTGTTGATTTTGGCATGGAAATGAGCGAGTAGTTGCTTTACGGGCAAGACCTTTCTTTGGAAGGCAATCTAAGACAATTTTCATTTGTATTGTATGATTTCTTTAACTTAACTCTTTGATTATTATGTGTATGGATGCTTAATTTATATAAGTGATGGTCAGATTTATTAAATAGTTATAGTTATCATGAACTGATCGAAGAAGTAACTATAATTGAAAACTTACACACAGATAATGCTTGAAATTGACCGGAGATAGGTGATATGCCAAGGTTTATGTTATACTTATTATATGATTGACTAAACCTAATACGGATTAACTTTGTGAGAGATGAAGACTAGAGAATCGAGTAGATTTTAGTCCATAAATCAATTGAAACCGACCAAAGATTTTGGGAGATTTAGGTCAAGATACCTTGAATAATGGTTCTTTACTGAGTTAAAGTAATTTTTATTTTTGTTAATTTACATTAAGTTCTTTGTTCACTTTTGTGCAAACAACTCAAACTTCCACCCAATGTATTAAAGACAATATTTACTGCAAACCCTTAGCCCAACTATAGGTAATGTTTTTAGATCTTTTTACTTACTTCTTGTGAGAACAATACGTGTGCTTACCTTATTACATCAGATCTTTGTATACTTGCTTAGAGCTACCATTTAGGCGCAACCGTCAAATAACTTATTTAGAAATTAATTTGCTCGATTGATTAAATATAATATATTTTATCTTACTTCTGTTAAATTAATTACTACCATGACTTTTTAAATTTTGAAATTGATATTTCCTCAACTTCTATCGGATTTTTAAGCCAAGATATCATAAGAACGGTTATTTATATGAATAAAATTATCTATTTAATTAACTAGAGATAGATTGTGTATTCTTAACAATTATACAAACTGGTAACAATTAAATTTTTCCTTTTTTTTATACAAGAAATTAATATTCCTTCCATTATTTATTGCAGTAACAGTAATAATATTATTCAGTCACATAAGTAATTTATGTTAATTGGGATACAAGAAATTTATAAATTACGGTCAGACCCTACACCTATAGAGTATTTTGATTTTTTTTTTTTTAATTTTTCTGAAAATTACAGTCTACTCTTTTGACTCTATTATTTCTTTAGTTTGACTAAAAGATTTTTCCAACTATCTATTGTCATTTTCTTGAAAAATTACAAAGCCTCCATGAATTACACATATATTTCGTTCTATTTTACTAACAAAACAACTTAAACAAAATATACATTCTTCTTTTGGTTGGTTAGCTTGAATTCAATAAATTGAGTGATACAATGAACTTATTACTCATTATATTAAGAATTTATTGTAATTTATACATAAATATGCCAAAAGAAAATTATATTACTTTTAAATTACAAAGTTGTGGGGATAGGTAAAAATAAAAAAACTAGTAAATGAAGAAATTTGTGCCGGTGACTCTCTATATTTATATTTTTCATTATTTAAAAACTGCATGTTTCTATATAAATTATTTTTTATAAAGTATTTTTTAAAAAAAAGTTTACGCAAATGTGCTTATATTATCATATTACAAAGGAAAATTTCCACCCCTCTCCGGTTCTGGTTCAAACCTGTGACCTCTAAAATCACAAATTTTATCTCTATCACTAAACTAATAAAATATAGCATCTAAGTGAAAAGTGCAATATTTTAGATTGTTACCCCATTGAAACAAACGTTTAATAATATGTAAGTTTTTATTACAAATAAAGATTTCTAAATATGCTTAATAGATCGAAGACAGTATCATAAGTTCTAGACTGGTTAGTCGGGCGAGCGGGATCGGGTGATTTTGTCGGACTTTTGACTAAAAACATTAACCAAAATACATACTTTAAAACTTTGGGTACAGACCTGTCTAACGAGGTCATTCCGAAATCCGGCCAACGATTCATGAATATATTTTTATTAAATGATAAAAAAAATTAACAAAATGGACAAAAATATATCAATTTTTTTCATAAATTGCATTATTTACTTTAAGTCTTTAATATCTAATAAAAACTCTTGGTAGTGAAGTATAAAAATTTAATATGACAAAATTTAGAATCTTAAATAATTATTAAATCTAATATATATGTAATAAATAAAATTATTATTCGTTGGAACGCTCTTGGGTATTTACATAAAACCAAATCTAACACATAAAATTTTGAACTATAGAGAGCTCAGACCGGGATTAGTGAAAGTATGAATGTCCAAACCCCGATCGATGAAAGCGGGCTTGGATCAGGTCCATCGGGCCGACACCATGAAAAGTCTAACAAGTTCATACAAAATTTCTTAAAAATATCATTTGTTTTGTTCATAATCAATCAGAAATCTACATTTTATAAACAATTAAAATTACTGCACCGTTCCTAATGGTTGTAAATTTATGTTATCAATAATAATAAAAAAAATTATTGGACCCGGGTAAACTGCTTTAAGTATTTTTGGACTTGTTTTTGTTAATCAATCTACAAATTATGTAATGCAGTTATTAGGTAAAACAGTTGATTCTTTAACATGTATAAAAACTTGGTTTCATGTTTATCAACCTTCAATTATAGTTGTTATTGTCTCTATTTAATATACTACTTCCATTTTTTTAATATTCCTCTTACACATTTCACACTTTTTAATCAAATAATTAATAAGGGTATGCAAGTACTCCCTCCATTTCAAAATAACTATCACTTTTAGGTTGTTTATCAATACCAAGAAGACATTAATTAAAGCAATAAAAATACTTATATACACATGTGACTTTTGTTAATTTGAAAGTTGATTCGATATTTTATTCCTCTTGTCATTTCCATGCGTATTAAATAAGGGTAAAATGGATAAAAAATTTAAAAAGATGCATTGAAATTCTAAAGCGACTGTAATTTTGAAATTTTTCTAAAATCCTAAAACGATAGTTATTTTGAAATAGAGGGAGTACTAATCTACCATCAATGTCTTACTTTTCAACCCAAACTATACATTTAATACTATGAAATAAATAAAATTATACATGAAAAAAATAAGAAAAAGATTAATAAAATTTTAAAATCAACAGCTAAAAAATGGAGGGAGTGACCGATTATATATTTCAATCAAATAACAAAAAGGAAACAGTCTGCATCAACAACAGCAACCAAAAAGACGTGTTTAGAAAACAAGCAAACTAACAATAGGAAGTTTAATAATGCAGTCAAACTTACGCGATTCTTTTTCATATAAATTAATGTAAATTCTATAGTTAATTTCACAGAATAATCATTATTTTATTCTATAATTAAAACTGAATCAAACTTCCATAACACTTAAATTATTATAAAAAGAAGTAAAATAATATTTACAATGTGTATTTTATTTGGTAACATAAAAATATATATGAGAAGAAACTCATGATCTATTCTTACAAAATATATTTGTAGAGAGATTTATGAAGCCTTAATTATTGCGAAGTCTTATACAAATTTATCTCAATTTTAAAATACTAGTTAACTTATATGAAATACCATATATTTATAATATTGTATTATTTATAAGTTTAGGGTTGGAAGAAAATATTAATGGCAATTACTAAATTGGTATTAATGATACGTCTATATCAATAAATAATTCATTTTGTATTTTAAGTTTGTAACCACAAATTTGATTTCGTATAATTATAAGAAAGGTCTAGATGAAATTAATTTAATTAGGTGGTCAATTGGAAAATTTCTGCTAGCTAGTGAGCTACCTAACCTCTCTATTTGGTGTAATTAAATAATTTGTTTCTTATACATGTTACCAATAATTATCATATAATTATTCATTGACTAATTATATAATTTGGCCCACAAACTTTTCAATTAATTAATATTGTTTTGTCATTTCATTTTGGCCACAAAATATTGTTTTCTAAATTGTCTAGAAGAAAGGTATCTAGTATCTAAATAGGATTCATATCTCATTATAAATAATTAGTTAAAATTTCTGGATAATAAAGAAGACAAATATAAAATTTGAAATAAATTTGTGAGGGCAATATCTTTTAGCAATTGAATTGTTATCTCAACTGAGAAAAAAATAAATTGCATTGTACGTATAATCGGATGAATGTATTTAAAAGTGAAATGTGAAGTTAAGGAACCGGATAATATACAGAAATATAATGACTCGTTTGATTGGCGGAATAGAATAGAATGGAATAGAATAGAAAATCTATGCAAAATCATCAATTATGATACATGATTTCAACGTCGGAGGGAATAGCTGCTCCTAATTTTCATGGAAATCACGGAATAGCTATTCCTCCTTGAAATGAAGGAATAACTATTTCGTGATTCCCATAGAAACTAGGAAAAACTATTCCTTCCGACGTCAGATTCATGTATCATATTCAACGTTTTTGCATTCATTTTTTATTATATTCTATTCTATTTCATTCCAGTAACCAAACGAGACTTTAGAGTTAACAAAATTTCTTAAATGCCATGAAGTTTTGAGTTAATTTAAGCAGCGTCGAAAACATAAAAATATATGTGAGTTAGATGTTGCATTAATTAGGGGTGAGCAAAACTCGGTTCGGTTCAAAAACCGAACCGAACGGAACCGAACCAAAAACCGAACGAGGGGAATTTTAGAACCGAACCGAATTTTTTCGGTTCGGTTTGGTCCGAACCGAAATAATTCGGTTCGGTTTTCGGTTCGGTTCGGTTTTAAACCAAAATTATATTTTTTTATTTTAAATTAATTTTTTCCCATAAAATAACTAAAAATCAATATAAATAATTTTTAACACATATAATTTATTGTTGATTTGAAAAAGAAACCTTAATTTTCAAGTATTAAATGAAAATTGAATGTGAAAATAATTATTAAATTAATTAAAATTTATATTTCGGTTTTCGGTTCGGTTCTCGGTTTATTTGGTTTTTTTTTCCAAAAACCGAGAACCGAACCGAGAACCAAATTATTCACATATATGGACCAAGAACCGAACCAAATTAGTTCGGTTCGGTTCAGT
>CATIWQ010585963.1:0-19101 GCA_949673415.1 Euphorbia schlechtendalii
TGAGGGAATTGATGACTCCCATTAAAGAGTGGATATGGTTTGATCAACTTTAGCTTTCACTTGCATACCTTACAACTTTGCTTTGCTTTCTACTTATACATTCTATTTCGAAGTTTATGATATGTCTATGTGTCATAATGCGTATTTCGTGTTAAGTCTTTTATGTTAATCAAGTTATATGTGTTGGAGTTAATTTTAAGAGTAGTTTCGGGGTTAACAATATCGTATATAATCACTGGATCTGTGATATAACGTTGTTTAGTGAGCCAACATTTTTTGAATGGTAACTTGCTAAATGTGGCTATGTGAGAGCGACCCGTACTAAGCATAGTATTGATGTTGTCCAGGTTTATATGATAGTCTTAATTCGTTTGCACTAGATCTAGAAAATTCATTTCATGTGTTGCTCTGCGATGAATAATTGAACATCTGAGTATTTAGAACCGAGTCTATTAGATTAGTTTAGTGAATCGTAACATCTTTATTGAACTTGCACGTTTTTTCTTCTTTCCTAATTTCATAGGGAAAATCTGAATATTTAGATTCTCTAATCTTTTATACCTATATTTACTTATATTTCATTCTAACCCTCCTATCCAAATAAACTATACATTATTTTATTTTCTTTTTATCTTATCTTCCTTGTTGATCTTTAGAACTAGCCCTCCCCTGTGGGATCAATATCTTTTAAAACTACATCGCAACTATATACTTGCAGTTATCATCATTTTTCTATTTGTTAAGAGGTACTGACAACACCTATATTTTTTGTGAACGAGTTTTTGGCACCGTTGATACATAGTCGAATCTTGTGAACAAACTATTAAACTTATCAGTAGGAAAGTGGTGAACAGTAAAACCATATGCGGAATCTAGCTCCCATACTAGAAATCAACTAAGTCATGAAAGTTTAGTGGGTACACTTGAACCTAATACCGACGAGATTTCTAGGTAGGAGAGGCCCCCTTAAAGTGAATGAGCAGTCAAGTCCAATCCTTGTCAAAATAACCACGGCAATTCGATTTATCGTACCACAGAAAACTATGATTTAAAGATTTCATTCTTTAATTGAGTGAAGTATAGGATGACCCTCAATTAAAGCATTTACACATGTGATAAAACATTGTTAATTTATATGATAATCACCTAGACTAAGGTTGAGCGAAACTTTAATCTAATTATCACAACGTTTTCTATAATGGGAATTGAAACCTGAGTCATGCATAGCATACTTTAATAAATTCATAGAAAATATCAATTTCAACATTTTATAATCAATTATGCATAATATAAGGATGGCTTGATACTACAGTTGGTTAATCAAGACTGTAATTGAACATGCAACGTTACAAGGAGGAATTTCCAAATTTAAAATTAAGCTAAAAGGATCTCCTAAGCATGCCATGATTGATATAATCTAAGCTGAAATGTTCCATAGATGCCAATAAGTTTATAAAACTTATAAAAGAAACTCTAGCATCTAAGTTTACAACATTACTAGTTGATGCATGTTGTTATCTTTGATTCGGATGTGGCGTTCCCTTAGAGCAATTCGGCAGAACTCTGTTAGCACAAGCCTCCAAACTAGGATATCCTCTATGGATTATCCACATAATCTTCACCGACCAAAACCTCATTGAGGTAGAACCGTTAGTAGACAACATCTGCTAGACTGCTCGAAGACCAACTTGAAAATATAAACTGGGAAGGTTCACTTCAAAATAGAAAGAGCCTTCTAAAGAATTCTTCGTTGCTTAGAGAAACTCGTGGAGGATCTCATATAACTGAAGAAGAAAGAGATGTCAAACTCAGAGAGAAAGGTTGAGCTGAAGTACTAAAGAAAGGAAAATTGGAGGCCTATTTATAAGAGGAGGGGAGTCAAAACTCCCCTCAAAAAGTAATATGGGATGGGATAAATCCCATCCCACATGCTACCAGTGTGTGTATCATGCGTAAGCGGGTTGTGCACCGCCTACAAGGCAAGCCCTAATGGGTTTGCTTTATATCGCATGCTGGGTTTAACGGCCTTCCCGCAAGCCCAACTTGTGGGTGCGCCAAGCAAGCCTGATATCGGCTAGCGCGTGCGGGCTTAGCCGTGCGATAGTGGCCGTGAGCTTTTTAGCTCATAGCGCAGCTACGCATGCCCCACTCGGAACATCCCTTGTTTGTTTGGGGTCCACTCGTGATAGGAAATATTCCCTTGCTCCGCTCTATGCAATTTTCCCAATTTTCTCCTTTAATCATTTTATTTATTAATCTTGTCTAATCAATTAATAATTATTTCAATGAATTCCACAACGTAAATATTCTTGGCATAGATCTAGTCTATAAGTTCTTTGCTTAGTTCAATAAAGAACCAAAGTGTGTGACCTCATATGATCCCGAAGTATAGAGCCGATAGAGGTTAAAATAAACATAGCTTCCCATCCAAAAACCTTTAGGCTTAGAGTTCTAGACTAATATAGAACCCAATAACTCTAGATGATCAATGGGCTTTCTAGGAAAGGCATATGATCCCCCAACACTCGGAACATCACTTGGTTGTGACTTGATCTGGTTCTGCAATAGTAACCAATACAATACACTCCTTCCATCATGTTAAGTATTATTAAGTGTTAGCTCATTTAATAGCCGTAGCTATCCTAGAATAATACTTGTTCATGAAGAACACCACTCAACATAATGTATCAAGATTGACTAGAAACCTGTTCTATCAATCTTGTACTCTGATCAAATGTTTATGAGTGTGTCTCTTCAACAAGGGGCCCTAAGGTACATCGCTAATGTGCACATCTGTGAAAAGACGCTAGAGCAAGGTGGAATTTCAAAACTTAAAATTAACCTAAAGGATCTCCTAAGCATGCTATGATTGATATAAAAGAAACATTCCATAGATGCCAATAGGTTTATAAAGCTTATAAAAGAAACCCTAGAGTCCAAGTTTAAAGCATCACCAGTTGATGCGTTCTGCTCTCTTTGATTTGGATGCAACGTTACCTTAGAGCAATTCAACGGAACATCGCTAGTACAAGCCTCCAAACTATGACATCCTCTATGATTGATCCACAAGGATCTTCACAAACCAAAACCTCATTGAGGTAGAACCCGTTAGTAGACAGTAGCTGCTAGACCACTCAAAGACCAACCCGAAAACATAAACTGAGATGGCTAACTTCAAAATTGAAAGAGCCTTTTAAAGAATTCTTCATTGCGTAGAGAAACTTATGGAGGATCTCGCACAACTCACAAACAAAGAGATGTCGAAATCATAGAGAAAGGCTGAGCTAAAATGTAGAATATGAGAGAAGGGGGAGGCCTATTTATATGGAGAGGGAGAGTTGTAGACTCATCCTCAATAATAATGTGTGATGGGAATATTCCCATCCCACATGTAAGTTAGCAACGCGGGTTCCTTGGACCCGCGAATGCCTCCACAAGGCATGCCCTAGTCGGCTTGCTTTATGCCGCAAGCTTGGGATTGCGGGCTTGCAATCCGCTATTGCGAGCGGGCTTTACCCCACACACTAGCAGCCTATGAGCTTTTCAGCTCGTGGGGCAGCCGCACAGGCCCCACTCCAAACATCCCGTATTTGTTTGGGGCCCACTCGCAATGGGAAAAGTTCCCTTGCTCCTCTCTATGCAATTTTCCTATTTTCTCTTTTATTACCTTTAATTATTAATTTGGTCTTACCAATTAATAATTAATTTGATGATTTCAACATCCTCAATATGCTCAGCATAGACCCAGTCTATAGGTTCTTTACTTAGTCTGGTAAAGACCCAAAGTGTGTGACCTCATAGGATCTCGAAGTATAGAGTCGTTAGAGGTTAATCTAAACTTGGCTTCCCATACGGGAACCTTTTGGCTAAGTGTTCCAGATGGATATGGAACTCGATAACTCTAGACAATCAAATGGGCTTTCTAGCAAAGGCATATGATCCCATGATACTCAGAACGTCACGTGCCTGTGACTTGATCTGGTTCTACTGTAGTAACAATTACAATACACTAATTCCATCAGGTTAAGTACCATCTAGTTTATTGAGCTCGGATTAATTATTAGCTCATGTAATAGCCGTAGCTATCTTGGAATTAGGCTTGTTCACAAAGAATACCACTTGCCATAATGTATCAAGATTGACTAGCAACCAGTTTTATCAATCTTATACTTTGATAAGAGGTTTGTGAGTGTCTCTCTTCAACAAGGGGCCCTAAGGTACATCTCACAATATATCACTATATCAAGGAGCGATGGATCCCATCTTGACTACTCGGCTTACCAACATGTGATCATCTCTATACTCGTAATCACTCGTGTCATCCTGATCACCGAGGTATGAATAAGTATGACCCAAAGTATAGCATCTCCTACATAAGGTAACTAGTATCTTAGGTTTGAGGATACTTGCACTGCTATTGCAATAAGACATGACACCAACACAAGGATATAGTTATTTCTAACTGTCTACCTTATAGTGGTCTTCAATGTATTACCTGAATACATTCATGTATTAACTCAAGGTACCACCTTCAGCTCTGAGATATACTGTTTGGATCTAATCTAAGGAGTAAGCCTACTTATGCTAGTCTGTTTACTTCATTGATGTCTAGTCTCAATGAAACTATGACTAGGGGTTTTTAAACTATTCATACTAACACGTATGTGCAGATCTCACACCACATAGCTCCCGTTATGTCCTCAAACTTTTATGCTATGAAGTAGTCATGGACTTTTATCTTATCAATGGGCATATATATTACACATATATATAATATCAATGAGATACATAAATAAATTAAATAGCACTGATAAATAGCAAAGATGCTTGAATTATTATTAATAATAATTTGAAATCATTTGTACATTATAACTAATTAAGATATATCACCCTAATTGCCTCTAGTGCATACATCATGTCTAACAATTGTGACTTCACCTTGCAACACTACTATCTTGCTGCATCTCCTCCCTTGTAGCGCCACTATCTTGCTGTGTCACATTTTAGAAATAAACATCTTCTATGGGCAATATCAACCTCTTCAAAAGACGCCTTTGAGAGATTTTGGTCCAAGCCAAATTTCTTTCACTCAAATTTTTATTTATGTTATCCATATTTTAAATCTTGATTGAAGGAGTAAAATATTTTATTTCCAAAAATGTCAATCAAGGAGTTAAAACTCTCTTACTAACACTACTAACTCCAAAAGACAACTCTATTGCATTTTCAGGTTTCGAAACAAACAAAACTATTTCTAGTGTATTTTGTAACATCCATGTTAGGGGATATCCAAAGAGTACGGGAAAATTCCTTATTCTAAGGTCAACTTCAACACTCATTATTTTTAGGTGATTTCGTAAGATCAGAAAACATCCATGTTGGGGTTTCTAAAGAACACGGTGATCTTCCATGCTCCGTGGTTAACTTCAGTACTATTCTATTTCTAGGAGATCTCGAAAATAGGGAAATCTCAATGTTAGGGATGTCTAAAGAGAGTGGAAAATTCCATGATTTGAGGTCAACTTTAGCACTCATTATTTCCATGTGATTCCATAAGATCGAAATCCATGTTTAGAATTTCCAAAAAGCAAGGTGGTCTTCCATGTTCCGAGGTTAACTTCAGCACTAGTCTATTTCCAGGTGATTCCGTAAGATCGAAAGCATCCATGTTGAGGATGTCCAAAGAACGCTAGAAAATTCATGTTTTGAGGTTAACTTCAACACTCATTATTTCCAGGTGATTCCGTATGATATAAAGACATCCATGTTGGTGATGTCCAAGGAGCACGGTAGTTGTGAGCATGGGATTTCAACCCCCACTTGCGAGTTCGATGATGAACCTGTAATTTATTTCCTTTGCTAGTCTTTCACTTTTACAAGGTTTCGAACATCTTCGAAAGAAGCTCTTTTTGTTTCTTTTAAAATTCAGAAAAATCTTCTTTACACCAAGTTGGGCCCGGATTGAGCCCAATATAGGCTTAATACCCACACCGACATTGCAATGTTGGTGTTGACATTGGAAATGTTGTTGTCTATGTTACCACATAGACATATATGTTGTTGAGTCAGTAGTAGTAAGGCCTGGATTGAGCCCAACCAAGGCCCAAAAACCTATGCCTACACTGACTTTGGCAATGTTGATGTCTCTGTTACAACACTAACACCGACATCGTTGAGTGAGTAGTATCAGAAATAATTCCAAGAATAATTGAACTCTTAGTCTTCTAAACCCCTTGCACCGTTTGTTGACTTTCCCAGCACACAGGGTGAGTGGAGAGGGACTTCCTTCCTTTGATTAGACATTAGGAAGGGGGTGAAAAGGGTAAAAGTGAAAAGTAACTCATAATGGTGCCTTTTGGATTGAAGGGAGCTCTCCTACAAAAGGAGAGCTGACACTCTAAGAGAGGGGAGTTGGATTTCGTGCAAAAGAGGCAGAGAAAAGGAGTTCATTTGTTCTTGAGTGAAAAACTCTAAGCTCATGAGTTCGTGTGTTTGCTCTTTGTGTATGTCCATCACTAAAGTAGAAGCAAGTTAGGTTTTCTTTGAAGAGATTAAGTAAAGGTTATATAGAAAGGGTAAATAACTTGAGTTTCCTGGGATTTATTTAGCTAATTTTGAGGATTAAATTCATAAAAAAATCAAGTAAGCTTGAGGTTGGAGGTGTTCTTAGTTAACATTCATGTTCAAGTCACCTTTTACCATCTTTGCCAAATTCTAACTCAATAGAACTTGGAAGGAAAGTTACAATAAACATCTTAAGTTATATTCTGCCACTACATTTTGAGTTTAGGGAGTGACACATATCCTATTCCTGATTTTTAAACCATTTAAACTAAAAAACAAGGAGAGCTTCCTAGAGGAATTTTACGAATGCTGAAGAAGTGGATTCTCAACTATGGGGTGAGCCTTTGAATTCTTTAAGTTGTGTTTCACGTTAACATGCTTGTTTGTTGATGTTGTGGATGTTTTTAGTTTTTTTGCCATTGTTGCACCTTTGCTTGAAAAATAAGGTAATGTTAATGTCAACATTGAGATGTCGGTGTCTATTAGGTAATGTTGATATCGATATTGCAATGCAGACGTGTTCCAACAACTTAAATCTTGTTTATGTTTCGGGATTCATGACCAATTGATCAAAAGTAACTTGTTAAAGTTGATAAACTAAGGGTCTGTTTGGTATTCTTTTTCAAGCTGCTGTCCCAATAAGTTGGTCTCACAAAATTTTATAAAAGTACGAATTTTGGCTTTGAACAACATAGTTTTTATCCTTCATACTATTTAATTAGGAACAGTCTGACTTGTTTTTTTCTAAATCAACTCTACTGCTTATAGGAAAAGTTCGAAAATGGAACTTTTCAGAAAAACAGCTTGGGAAAGCATAGCCAAACTGGCCCTAAGTCAAGTGGGATAACTAAACTTAAATTAACTTTTTTGAACATACTCCGGAAATTATTAAATATTTAAAAATGATTTCCTCTTCACCGAGGTAAAATTTTTACCATCCTTAACATTTTTTTTCGAAGTATATTCAAAAGGCTGATGTTTACATTCTCGAACCTAGAATTATTTAGATGTATCCACATACTTATCCAAGATGAAGTGATGTTAAGGAACCCCGTGATGGAAACAAAATGACTCTGGATATCTGACCCAACTATTCTCACATGCGACAATTTCATTAATAAAATGAGCAACATATTTGTGCCTAAAATGAACCAATTTAAATAATGAGAATCGTGAGCCTTCCTGCATTTTTTCACTTGAACAAAAAGGACCATTAAATATCAAAATTGAACATACTTGGTATATTGGTAAATGATTGTGTTGTAAAATATTTTGTGCTAACATTTGAGAATGCAGGTAGAATAGGTTAAATGTATATTAAGATTTATTTTCCTTCGGGTATCGTATTTTAGTGAAAGCAAATGTATTCGTTAGATTATTTGTGTGATAGGAAATTGATGAATTTATTTTCTTAGATCTCATGTATTTTAGACCATTTGTATCCCCCATCTCGATATGTAAATAATCCCCCTAGACTAGGCGTACTTACTTTCCTCCTTGTTTACTTTTGCACTTGTTTATTACTTTCCATATGTGCATTAAAATATAATCTGAAAATGACTTACATTAGAATATAATGATATGGGAATGTGGTAGCAAACTACCTAATATGACTTAAAAAAAATGACGAAATAAGTAACTCATCCGGATTGGAATCTCTATACTATGATATCGTTTAGGCTTAACAGATCTACGTTGTACCAAATTTCTGAGAAGAGTTGATCTGGGTGACGACTTTGTATAACATAGGCTAGAGGTTTATGCCTTGAGTCTTTGAAATTTACTTCGTATCAATAACCAATTCTTGAAAACCCCCACACCCCATCTCATGGGGCCGGTGCCTTGCACCTACAGGGCGAGTAGAACATCATTCGCTCACAACTATCTTCCATATACCAAGGTAAACTTCAACACTAGTCTATTTCCAGGTGATCCTCAAAATCAAGAAGCACTCATATTGGGGAAGTTTAAAGAGCACAGTGAATATTCCATATTCTAAGGTTAGCTTCAACACTCATTATTTCTAGGTTATTCTGTAAGATCAGAAAACATCCATGTTAGAAATGTCTAAAGAGCATGGAGAATACTCCATGTTTTGAGGTCAAGTTCAACACTGAATAATTCTAGGTGGTTCTATAGGATCAAAAAACGTCCATGTTGGATATTTCCAAAGTGAACGTCAGCCTTCCATGTTTTGAGGATAACTTTGACAATTAATATTAAATTAACCAATATTTCTTCATCAAAGTTCCGTACGGTGCACTTTCCCACCTATCGGTCATCGAAGATAATCCAATTATCTTCGGGGAGACAACTAGGTGCTTTAACCCTAGAAGTCATCCTTATAGAGTTCCGTGTGGTGCACTTTCCCACCTATCGATATACAAAGACAATGCAAGCATCTCCTTAGGAATGTAACTAGTCACTTTAACCCAAGAAGTCAACCTTGTCAAGGTTCTGAAAGGTGAACTTTCTCACATCAAGGTTAACTTTGACAAGCCATGCCAGCCTAGGTATGATTTCTATCTCTTTCTCTTTTCGTATAGTCATTCTAATTTATGTTAGCAGTGAACACATGAGGGGCAACCTCTGAGCATGTGATTCTTGGTCCCTCTCGTGAAATGATGATGAAAGCTTATTATTTAATACTTGCTCTCCAAGATTTTATGGACCAATAATTAGGGCTAAGATGGCATTGAAAGAAGTTCCCTTAGCCTTTCAAACCTTTATCACATGGTAAAATAAATAATTTAATTATTAGATAATTTGATTTTATACATTTAGTTCATCTCTTCCTTTGTTAGGAGTAAAACAATTTTTTTAGCCTTAAATGCCTTATTTTATTTATTTAAAATATATTAAAAATAGTAAAAGTTAAATTTTATATGTTAAAAACTTAAAAATCAATTTCTGGTGTTGTTTGGGGAAACTGGGACATCGAGGGTCACCTAAGTCTCAGTGCCCCTCTAGCCGGTCCAACTAAACCCTCGCATGTCTAACTTGACCAATGATGGTCCAATGATTTGTGTGAGATTAGAGAGACAAAGTTAAATACTTAGTGATAAAGTTATAGAAAAAATAGAGAAAATCATCATTCAATTGATTTTTTCTCCATTTTCTTGAACTGCTCTTGGATTAAGTCCTTAATACTTTGGGTAGATTTCTTAAAAACCTTTCTTAGGAACCAAAAATCACAAAAAAACCTAATATCTAGCATTTTTTTTTCTTTTTTGGAGTTATTCAAGAAAAATGCATAAATCAACAAAAAAATGCTTGGGAGGACTCTTTTCTTCGCCTCTTTGGATCCAAAATCTTTTAGACATGTCAGAGGGGTAAGCTTCTGAGTTTTTGAGGACTGATTGGCTTAATTGTGTGTTTATTTTGAGAGTTTTGGTTTTTTAAGAGTTAAAAATGGCTTAATAACTGGTGCCCCTCTAGTTGAACAGAGCCCTCTCCAATGTAACAAACGCCCCTCTAGTTATACCGACACCCCCACTACTTTTATTGTAGAGGTAACACTCCAAATAGATTTGTTTAGGTTTAAAAGTCCATTTTCACCCATCTTATGCTTTAAAAATGGAAAATTTTTACAAAAATCGAAGGATTCCCAGGACCTCCCTAGTTCGGTCGGTACCCTTTTTGGCAGCATGACTGCCCCCGAGAGACTGGATTAGTGCCAGTCTATGTGGTGGCTAGTCAGGCTATCGTGAGCCAAACTATAGGGGTGTCGGGCTGTTTTCTTCCACGAACACCTTTTTTATCATTTTCGCCTAGATTTTGATTTTCCACTTCATTTTAGGCATCACCAACAACAAGAATTAATATTTCTTGATAAGCGATCACATTTTATACCATTAAACATTTCCAAATAAATAAAATGAGCAACATCGGGTCTAAAATAAATCATTTTTACGAGAAAAATAGCTTGAAAACTTGAATTTTCACTTTTAAAATTCAATCAAGCATAGAGCTTTTAACAATCACCATAATCTAACCTATTGCTAGATTAATTGAGTCTTGGATGGTATTACTAACCTTATTTGTGATATATTTATAATTGTACTAACCCTTTGTGGATGCATGTTAGATGTATGTTAGAATTTTATTCCTTCGGGTATTGTTTATATAAAAATCAATGTTTTTATTGATAAAATTTGTATTTAGGACCATTTGTATACCCCAAAAATTGTATTATTTATTCCCTACCCCCATAGGTTAGAAGCCTTTTACTTTATTTATTTTTTCTTTACATGTTTACTTAATGCATTTATATATTTATCGCTTTCCTCATTGTGAATTCTTTAAATTACTCAACATAAATAAAAAATGACTAGAAATAATTGAAATACTTTAAAGGTGGTTGCTTGTAAGTAACTAAAACTAAAATAACTACAAAGTAGGTAACTCATTTGGACCCAAATCTCTATACAACGATGCAATTTAGGCTTAATGGATGTAGGTTGTATCGAATTTCCTGGAAAAGCTAATCCGAGTGGTGACTCGGTAACATAGGCTAGAGGTTTAGGCCTTGAGTCTTTCCAAAAATTTGTTCCATCTTTCTCATAAATATCCCATGCCCAAGTCACGAGGCTGGTGCCTCGCGGCAAGCATGAGGGTAGAATGTCATCCGCTCACACAACCACAAAGGTCCATGACAGTGTTGGATCGCTTGTGAGCCTGCTAACACAACCATTATTATTGTTATCATCATCCTTTGTCTCCTCATCATCCTCCTCATAATCATAGGGCTCGCCAAGCTAAGGAAGTCTGAGGGAAACTCTCTTATGAAAGGCATGAGGTAAATACTTGTCATTGGAGAAGGGCCTAATAAGATCCAACCTCTGGCTAGGAATAAAACCATCATCGTTCTACTACCCAAAGCGAGTCTCGATCTCCCGCACCTCCAAGCATGTCTCCATCAATTGCGAGATCTTGGCCTTAAATCAGGATATGACACCTTGAGGGTCCATGACAGTACTGGATCGCTCGTGGGCCTGCTCCTCGACCATCTCTCATGCTACCTTGAAAGTTAGAAGTCAATCCCAGTAGCTCAGCCACCTCTACTTCACCTCACCTCGTCGCCTATCACCCATCTTAGTCCGTGGCTGGTATCGTTCCATTCTAATAAAAACATACAAGAGGAATTAATAATCAATATATACATACATACACATATACCAAAAAAATAACTAACCCACATTTATTCATACATACATAACCATACATCATCACCATCATGCATATTATTATTTGAATAAAATAATAATAAAAGCCAAGACCACAGGTCCATCATCTTGTCCAAAAGCAGAATTCTAATGAGTAAAAGAACAAATCTAAAGCACTTGCATGTGTAGCATTCATTGGAATAAAGCTAAAGGGCAGAGTAGGCTATGATAATTGCCTCAAGTCTCACACTCTCGGCCACATTATCAGCATGAATGCAATGTCCAGCTATTGGTGGAGGACTCCCTCTTTCATTCTCAAAGCAAATGTTTACCCGTTAGGCTCCCAAGTAAGCCTTGGAAATGGAACCCTCTCCCTCTTGGTCCTCTCCGACTAAGTGTTGGACTCCTCATGGATAACCTACTCGATGTACCTAGCCCTCTTCTTATAGGGAAGTGATAAGAAGTTAAAAGTTAGACTACAAATCAAAATGTACAAAATAGATACAAGACAAAAAGAGGATAATTCTTACCCCGAGAAAAGGCATCATGCGCCTATACCTATCAAAGGTGGGAGACCTTGTACCGGAGCCTATCACCCCAAGATCAATAGTACCCACTCTAGAGGTAGTAGGATCAACATCTACAAGAGGAACTCTCTCCGATCCCACACCCTCATCTCCGACTCAAGAAGATCATCCACATCATCATCATCATCCCCATCACTCCCGTTATTGGGAATATGCTCAATAGCTAGCTCCAATGGCTCTTCATTCGGCCACTTCCTTGGGTAGAGAGGAAGTAAATTAGCCATGAAATTTTAGTATCAAGGGGTAACAGAGGGTGTCCTCCGCCCTCTACCTTCTACAAAAAGTGCAAAGTCATACATCAGAAGAAAATGAGGCCACAATGCTCCTGTGGGTATGACTGGTAAAACCCACCTCCTGGTGGTTCTGCTCATCCTCCTTCACTTGATTGTCTCCCCAAAATATTACTCCTATATATAGGGGTACTCAAGAAAGAGGCAATGATCATTAACCTCATGTCGGATGGTTCAAATGTAAGCTCTGTCGATCATGGTAGCCAAAGGATCCATGCGAAATTATCATAAAAAGGAGTTAAGTCAAAACATCAATAAGTGGTGAATAATGAAAGAATAGCTCTAAAAAAAGAAAATCATACCTTGATACGGTGGAGAAATCGGAGGTACTTAATGTACCATGAATAATAGTCCACCTTGTCAATCTAGGGGAGCATTCAGTAAGAAATAAAGTGGGTATCCACAGGCACACCATCCACTTATGGAGGAGGGATAACCCTATACTCAAAGTCTTAGAGATGTAAGTGTGGTTAATCTAACATGTCAAAACAGGTGAAATCTTAAAGGAATAAAAACTAAAGGAGGCTAAATCACCAAAATCCATACGCATCCCACCTCCAGCTCCCACATCTGGCATCAGGCACAGCAATCCAACCCATAATAAATCTGGCCTACGATAGCCCTACTCTAGTTCCATCCAAAGATGGAACCGAAATCCTCCAAAGGAAGTAATAAAGTATAGTTGAGCTAGCTGCTAAAAAAATGTTAAAAGACTATAGAGAGGAGGATATTAATAAAGGATCTGATGAACTGAGGAAGTTGTTAGTTTGTGATTTGTTCAAGGCGCTCCTAGTGGGATATCACTCGGTTATAAGTGTTAGACATGATGTATGCCCTAGAGGCAATTAGGGAGATATATCTTAATTAGTTATAATGTACAAACTGTTTCATATTATTATTATTATTATTATTATTAATAAAGGCATCTTTGTTATTTATCAGTGCTTTTATTTATTTATATATCTCGCCAGTATCATATATGTATAATATTATGTATATGTGTATTGATAAGATAAATTTTGTGACTACTTAGCATAAAAGTGCAAGGAAATAGTGGGAGCTATGTGGTGTGATAACTACAAATATGTGTTACTATTAATAGTCTAAATATCCCTAGTCATATATAGTTTCACGAAGACTGGACATCAATGAAGTGGATAAACAAGCATGAGTAGGCTCTCTCCTTGTATTAGATCCAAGCAACCGATCTCACGAGCTGAAGGTGGTACCTTGAGTTAACACATGAATATATTCAGGTAATACATTGGAAACCACTATAAGATAAACACTCAGAAATAACTATATCCATGTGTTGGTGTCATACCTTATTGCAGTAGTAGCACAAATATTCTTAGACCTGAGATAGTGGTTACCTTATGTAGGAGTTCTTATACTTTGGGTCATACGTATTCATATCCTAGCGGTTAGGATGACATGAGTGATTACAAGTACAGTGATGATCACATGTTGGTAAGCCAAGTAGTCAAGATGGGATCCATCTCTCTTGATATAGTGATATAATGGGAGATGTACCCTAGCACCCCTTGTTGAAGAGACACACTCATAAACCTCTTATCATAGTATATGATTGATAGAATGGGTTTCTAGTCAATCTTGATACAATATGACGAGTGGTGTTCTTCATGAATAAGTCTAAATCTAGGATAGCTATGGCTATTACATGAGCTAACACTTAATCCGAGCTTAATAAATTGGATGGTAACTAAGCTGATGGAAGGACTGTATTGTATTGGTTATTACTACTGAACTGGATCAAGTCATAGGCACGTGATGTTCCGAGTATCGGGGGATCATACGCCCTTTCTAGAAAGCCCAGTTGATCATCTAGAGTTATCGGGTTCCATATCAGTCTAGAATACTAAGCCTAAAGGTTCTCGAATGGGAAGCTAAGTTTAGTTAACCTGTAGCGGCTCTATACTTCGGGATCTTATGAGGTCACACACCTTGGGTCATAACCGAACTAAGTAAAGAACCCGTAGACTGGGTCTATGCTGAGAATATTAAGGATGTCAAAATCAAAAGATTAATTATTAATTGGTTAGACAAAATTAATAATTAAAGGGATTAAAAGAGAAAATAGGAAAAATTACACGAAGCGAAGCAAGGGAATTTCTTCCGTTGCAAGTGGGCCCAAACGAACATGGGGTGATCAGATTGGGGCCTGCGCGGCTGCCCTGCGAGCTAAAAAGCTCAAGGGTCACTAGTACGTGGGGTAAGCCCGTAAGTGCTGCCCATGGAAGCACTTGCGCGGGCTTGCTGTGCAAGCCTGCCAGCGTGCATCGCACAAGCCCCCAAGCTTGGGCTTGTGGGAAGGCCCACAAGCCCAAGCTTGTGGCACAAGGGCTTCTCATTCACTAGTTGGCTAGCTTGGTACCGCAAGCTTGGGCTTGCAGGCCTTGCCATAAGAGCAAGGTTGCGGGCTTGAGCGGTAAGCCTGCAAGCGCTTCCATGGGCAATGCTTGCGGGCTTGTAGCCCTCTAACACGTGCAGGCTTACCCGCGTACTAGCAGCCCGTGAGCTTTTTAACTCACAGGCTAGCCGCGTAGGTCCCACTCAGAACATCCCATGTTTGTTTGGGGCCCACTCACAATGGTAAAAATTCCATTGCTCCGCTTAGTGTAATTTTCCCTATTTTCTCTAGGTCCATAAAAAATGGAGCCATATCAAACCTAACTGCCTTCATTAAAGCAGTGATGGGTTAACCATTATGGTACATAATAGTAACTTTGGTTAAGTGATGCATAAGTAACACTGGTTAATTAAGTTTCTTGCTTTCTACCATATGGTAAACCACACATCTCACAAAATAGGTACAGCTACTCAACAACCTAGTCTTGGGTAACATCATCTTCACAAGTAGCTCATGAGAAGCTCTTGCCTCCCAAATCTTCCCTGATGCAGCGATTTCCCTTAACTCAGGGTCTGCAGGGAGTTCTCCCAATCTACTAAGATTGTGACCTTCTCCTCATCTCCTGTTCTTCTCAACTTGGTGCCTTTTAAATGTATGTTTAGAAGGCTAGACACCAGCTCCGAATAGATGAGACACGAGATGTTGAAATCCATCAGAAGAACATCCTCATAGCCCTAGGTGGTGTAGAAGCTTGAGTAGAAGCCTCTGATCAGGCTCTTGATAGAGGGACCTTCATGCAATAGGAATCAACTAAGGTTTTATTTCTTGATCACCTTGTGCATGAACTTATTTTGCATAAGGCATTCATAGTTCACCTCAAACACTCGACTGAAATCCATATCCCCAACCAATTCCACCTTTGTAAAAATTGATCTAGAGGGGAAAGTAATTCTTTGCAGCGTTCCATCAATATGCACATACATCTTCTTCTTTGATTCTCCTTAAAGCTTAAGAGTCTTATTGGTGTGAGCCATTGCAATTGAGAGAAATTTGAGAGTGGAGAGAAAAATTAAGGTTCTTTGTGGTTAAAGCCATTAGAATTCAGAAAGCAAGTAACCTCTCTCTCTCTTCACCAAATCATAGATTTTATAGGTAATCTACAATTTGTAGGGATATGTGGCACTCTCAGAATCCATGATCAAAATCAACACCAAGATTTTTATTTAACTGACATAGTAAAATGGTGAGTTTAATAGCGGATGGTTCCAATTCATAAGCGACCTTTGGATAAAGTGGCTTTTAAAATTTTAATAGCAAAACTGAATCTCATAGCATTACATTAAAATATAAACAGTATTAATTATCTATCATCTACTTCAGCTGAGTTAAAACTTGATCATCAACACTTAATCAAATTTCTTGATTTTTTTAAATGGGGTTCACCATTCCAATAAGCTGCCTTAGAAAATGTAACTTTTCTTTGGCCAATGGTTTGGTGAATATGTCAGCTTTCTATTCCTCAAAAGAAACATACTTGTGAGCACGGGATTTTGTACCAGCTCGCTCGTTCGATGATGATGGCTTTTTCAGGATTTTATCCTTGAATTACACAATTTTCTAATATCCTGACATATCCAAATGGGAATCCTCCTCGTCTCTAATTCAGAAAGACATTTTCAATAAAATTATTTAATTTTATTCAGAAATTAATTAATTAAATAAAAAATATGAAAATACAAGAAAAATTCAAAAACGAAAACTCAAGTGGACTGAATCCCGGGCTGGAGCCTTGCCAAAGTTAGCGAGGCAAGGCTCGCCAAGCTCTTGGCGAGGCCTCACCAAGAGCGTTGGTGAGGCTAGCCTTGCCAAAGTTGGCGAGGCAAGGCTCGCCAAGAGCTTGGCTAGGCAAGCCTTGCCAAGATTAGCAAGGCAAGGCAAGCCTCTCCAAGAGCTTGGCGAGGCTTGCCTCGCCAAGGACACGGCGATGAGCCTCGCCAAGATTTTCTCCTGTGAGGCCCCTCGTCGGAAAAACTTACCTTTTTAGGATTTTTCAGGATTTTCCTATAAATAGTCGGGTCTTTTTCGATTATCGAGATCCTGAAAATTATCAAATAAAAATAGATTTAGAACAACTTTAATTTCCAAGAACAAGATGAACTGTTGTTTGGACATCCTACACAATTTTTTACCGAAACATAAAGGATGAGGAGGATTTTCAACGGCCAATCGGATATCTTCAAAGTGGATTCAATCCGTAAGGGTAAGCCTCTGAATTCCTAGTGTTTAACTTCTTCTTCTGATTTAATATGTGAACCTAGGATTTTGATTACAATTATTTTATTTCAACTGTTGTAATTCTTCTTCATCTTTTTCTTTATTAAAAGGAGATGTATGTTAGAACACCCCCACGAAGGGAATAAAACAAATTCTTACCAATTAACCATGCGAGCAATTTCATTAATGAAAATGAGCAACCATTGTGCTAATAAAATGAACTGTTTTATTTAAATAACAAACACAATATCACGATTGATTTTTTTAAGCCACATGGGCCTCGCTAAATTCAAAATCGAATATACGTGCAATTTCAATTTTTTGGGAAATGTAATTAATAGGTTAGCGGGCGATCGCATCCCCCGATTTTTGAAAGCTTTGTAATTTTATTTTCCGCATTTACTTAATGCTTTGTGGATGGTTTATTTTTCCTCTTTATGGATGTTTTATTTTACAAAATGTGAATCATGCATTTAAAATAAAAAACGACCTAAGTGCGAATATGCACAATTAAAAGAACATGGTTTTCTGTAGATGTAATATAATGTGAACACTTAAGAAATAAGCAACTTATCCCGGACCCAAATCTCTGTGTCTTGGTGGGCCGTCCCCGGGCGTTAAGCCTCACAGAACTCTAATTCCTGGAAAGAGCTAATCCAGGTGGCGACTCCACACTTAGAGACGGCGGATTTGGGTTCGAACCGATTTAAAATGTTTTCGCTTTTCTCTTTCAACCTTTTTTCCCGGGTCCCCGACCCAGCACACCTTTTTTTTCAAACACCCCGGTGGACTGCGCCTCTGAAATCGCAAGCTCTCGGCCCACCGCTCTGTGTTGCCCTCTCACAGTGGTGACTCCGCTGGGGATTTTTCTAAAACTTGTTTTTTTAAAGGTTTTAGATTTTGGATAAGTGCCGAAAATTATTGATCACATTATTCCATTTTCTCTTAATTATGACATATTCATAAATAACGCATTGCAATAGAGGGGATTAACCCATAAGTCTAAGGTACCCCTATTACCGCGAAGCGGTCTCTTATACTAATCTGCCTCCTTGAGTAAAGATAGTACTTGAGCGAGTGGAGCACTTGTTGCCATATTGCATGTACCTCCCTCAACCCATTTCGGGAGAGGCTTGGAGTGTATTTTAGCGCAACAAGAACCATCTACATCAGCAACCCATTTACAAACCTCATGTAAATAAACCATAGGACTTTTCCCTAGGGTGTTACCCAACACGCGATCATGCATTATATTTTCTTGCAAATGCGTTCTTTAGTATCTTCATGGTACTAAGATGAACTAAACTTATGATAGAGACTAGCCAAAAACCCTACACGTGGAGTTATATGGTTGGAAGATTGGACGTTGCATGCTATGTGCTATGTGTATACTGCTTTCAATTTGTCATTATACAAATGTCATACTAACCACAAATTTTTGTGCAAACACTTGAACGCACACACTCATGATACTAAATGTACATATCATGTTATCATCATCGGTGTCACATACACTTAGGCACAGTTGACACTATAGATCGTGTCACCCTAAAACAACACAAAGCCACTTAGGAATATCACTTACCCCTTTTCAGTGAGATGTCCACTTGACATCCCGCTACTAGCCTTTACATGGCAAACATACCTTCCTTTTACTACATGATGTCCACTTGACATCCGACACTTCAACATCCAACTCATAGCCCTTCCGAGGCAATCATACACACCAAAAGCCCAAACGAGGGAAATACCTACTGTGAGCGGGCGACACGGAGCGGTGGGCCGAGAGCGCGCGGGGTCATAGGCGCGGTCCACCGGGGTGTTTTGAAAACGGAAGAAAAGGTACCGGG
>CATIWQ010586124.1:0-23659 GCA_949673415.1 Euphorbia schlechtendalii
CAAACGAAGAGTCACATCCATTGGTGAAAGATTGCATCTCTTCAATGTGATTGGTTGAGAGGCTTTGATTCAATCCACAATGGATAGGCACCTTTTCATGATTGGTTAACTCCTGATAAGTGTCTTTTCATTGGTAGTTGATGGCAGTTGATGGCGGTTGATCATAATTATCTGGCGGTTGGTAGTTAAAAACATAATACCAGAAAACCATCCATGTCGCGACCGCGATATGTGATTCGCGATCGTGAATCTTTTGTTGGCAGATTTCTATTCTGAAGTGAACAGGTCACGACCGTGAATTGAGTTTTCTTCAAAAATCTCCTTGTAACTTCACCGATCTTCGACAGCTTCGATTCTAAGCCAAATCTTTAAGTTCCACGCATTATTTTGCACCTTTTTCACTCTATTTTCATATAATTCCACTTTTGATCATTTTACTCCCAAGATTTACCTAGTATCTGCAATTCCATAAAAAACAACTAATACCATGTGAAATCTTTTATATGAAGTATAAAAATGACTCAAACTATAGTGTTTAATGTGTGAAATTATCATGATAATAAGTGTAATTATACACTTATCAGGCACAGATCAGGGTTGATGCAGTTGTGAGGAAGAATCCGAGACTTGTCATAGTGATAGAGGCCACAGGTTTAGGCTCACTAATAGGTGCACTCCCTTCAATTTTGAAGGGTCTTAGCCACATTATTATAGGCACACTAATTGAGCAATGGAGCGAGATCACAAATACCTTCCATTTACCCGTTGGGAGCTTACCATCACCCTTTCCAATATCATATCGATGACCAGGTTGAGATGGACTAAGAGGAGTCTCTACTTTGACATCTTCATGGACTACTTCCCTCATCTTCGAGCTGTTTGAGATAGGATAGAGAGCTTGATAGGCATCAGGCCCCCAAATCAATCACAATTTCTATATTGCAAGGTGATAGCCAGATTGGAGTATTTAGACCAGATCACTAATGAAGAGGTACCCCATTTCATCCAATCCTTCATTGTAGTACTCCTCTCCATGGTCTTCTTCCTGATTTCCAACAGCCAACTTCACTACACAATTTTAACTCCTTTGGAGCATATTGATTCCATCTCCGGATGGAAATGGTACCAGGCCATCCAAGGCCATTTATTATAGCTTGGACTGCTATGCTAGATGCTAGATGCAGGAGCTGAAGGTGGGACCACTATAGATTCTGGTGAGTTTTCAACCTTCTTTACTTTTTATTGCTTTAGTATCGCACCAATTCTGACATGATACATTTGTAGCTCTAGGCTTTCAAGTATTGGGTCATCCCCCCCTCTATAGGTGATGGGATATGTGCCATTGGATGCACACTTTATTGCTTTCTAGATACTCCCCTAGACTGACAGGGTGGATAGCTATCCCTAGTACAGGGAGTACCTCAGGTGCCTCCGCCGCAGCTAGGTATGCATTTCTTCCTTAAAGCTTTATTATTACCATTTTCAGCACATTAAACATTGTGACTTGGCTTTTTATTCCAGATTCACACTGATCCCTGGGCTTCTCCACTTGATTGCACTTATATTAGGATAGTATAACAAGATTTGGATGATTATCGCCTACTCCTTGAGTCCCCTTACACATAGGAGTGGTACTTTGGGAAGCGCATCCGAAGATGGAGGACTAGCCAAGTCTTTAGGAGGAGAGTCCTACTACGCATACCCACAGGACTAAACTCAACTCCCTACTGATGAGTTCATGTTGTTTATAAAGGTTGGAGGGTAGAGGATCCCCTTAATCACTCAGAGGTACCGAGAATTTATGGCCCATTTACTTCCTCCCTGCCAGAGGAAGTGGCGGGGTGATGTGCCCCTAGAGTTGGTAGTCGAGGAAGTCCTGAGCGACAGGAGCAGTGGAGATGATGATGATGATGTGGTTGATCCCTTGGAGGGTGGAGATGAAGATATGGGACCAAAGGGAGGTCCCCCTGTAGCTGGAGGTGGTCTGGTTCCTCCTGGAACAAGCGGAGCAACTTAGGGAGCATTAGGATCTAACAAGGGGTCCCCTACCTCTGCTAGATCTATGCGTATGACACCTTTTCTTGGGGGTAAGAATCACTTCTTTTGATTTTACTTTCATATTTGCACACTTTAACTATGTGATTGATTTTCAAACTTCTTGTGGCAGGTCCGTAAGAGGAGGCCCAAATTTGTGGAAGAGGTGATCCTTAAGGAGCCCAAGACCTAGCATGATAAAAGAGAGTGAGAGAGAGAGAGAGCGAGAGAGTGTGTGTCCCCTCATCGTAACCTACCCAGGAGTCGGTAGGAGAGTCCTTGGCTCTAAGAGTGTCAAAGGGAGTCCTCCGGTAGGAGCAAGATATTGCTTTGATGCTGATGACACGATCGGGGGAGAGGGAGCTGAGACACTTGCTGGAGCCTACTCTGCCTTTCAACTTCATACCCGTTGATGCAACCTAAGCGAGTGCTTTAGATTTATGCCTTTTAGAATTCTACTTTCAAACATGATAAATGATTTGAGACCTTGACATTCATTGCGAAGGTACCCATTGCTGAGGTAGAGTGATTAGCTCATGGACTATTCTTGATCCGAGATCTCATGATGGCCCAAGACACACTTGCTATGGTAAGTTCCTGCATTGAGATTTATTTTTTACACAATAATAGAATTCATGATAATAATGATGCATGAATATTTATGTACCAATGTATCTGGGTTAGTTATTTGGGATTTATGTGTGTATGTTCTGATTTATTAGTTTTTCTTGCTGATATTTATGGGCATGAAGCGTGATGGTCTTTAAACCGAGATTGGTGACTGGTTGAGGGTCGAGGTTGAGGTGGCCAAGTTGCAAGACTGGTTGGCGGATACCGAGGTGGTGAGGGAGGCAGTAGAGGCTAGGGCCCGAGATCGATCCAAGATAGTTATGGACCTCAAAGGCATTATATCTAGGCTTGAGGTCAAGATAGAGTGGTTGATGGAAATAGGCAGTGGAGTGCAAGGACTGGAGATTCATTTTAGGCGGCAAAGCGATGATGGTTCTAGTTATAGTCATCGGCTAGACCTTTAAGGCCCACCTCCGATAACAAGTACTTGCCTTGGGCCTTCCATGAGGGAGTGGCCCTTAAACTAGAGCCTTACGCCATCTGAGAGGAGGAGGATAAGGATGAGGAGGATGAGGAGGATGTGGAGGATGCTAAGGAGGAGCCTGATGATAGTGATGTTATTAGCAGTAACGGGGATGAGGGGACCTAGTACCAGATGTGGTAGTTTAGATTCTCTTTTGCTTTATTTTGTCACTTTTCTTGATGTAGCTTTCGCATTTGACATACTTGCACTTTTA
Source organism: Euphorbia schlechtendalii (assembly GCA_949673415.1). NCBI lineage: Eukaryota > Viridiplantae > Streptophyta > Magnoliopsida > Malpighiales > Euphorbiaceae > Euphorbia > Euphorbia schlechtendalii. The sequence continues at coordinate 3,342 of CATIWQ010586124.1, forward strand.
CTCAGAACTTTGTAGTACTTTTATGACTTTATCTAAAAAATACCTTTTTATGAAAGCCTTATTCTTTTGATGATAATCTCGCACATTGACACATAAAATGTCCATCTTTAAAATTTTTGCACACGAGAGAGGAAAATAACCTCGGCTGACTTCTACCAAGGATGGCTGGAAGAAATTCGGTGACTCACCGACCAGGCAAGCACAATGAGGCTAGTCTACGATGGGAGTGTGCCAAGGAGGAGTTGTAGTAAACAAGATGAGGTTGTTGATACCTGTTGATGAAACGAGGAAACAAAATATGGTCCATCTCTATCTATGCTTTTGGATGCTTCATTATGATGTAAATTTACTAGCTACTATTTGTGAATTTGAATGTATGCAACATTAATTCAAATTGCTATGAATTAACTACTAAATAGCATTACTTTCTTGTTTTAGCATTATGTTACACGACCATTCAAAATATATACACTCTTAACCCCTACTGCTAAAAAGTCTTTCAGTTTTCAAATTAGCATCTCACTATTTTCATTCATTAACCTAATTTTTACCCAAAGTGCCCTTTTTGGTTTTTCACTTTGATGGACTAATCAGCAAAAGAATACCCTAATTTTTTCTCAGCTATATGAAGAAGGGCAGTTGATGGGCTTGCTACATAATTTTTTTACAGTAGTGTTTTTCATAATTTCATTCTTTCCCTAAAAGTGATAGCGCTTTAGCTTGTCCTGGTTGATCGGATTCACGAACTCATTACCATCAATTTCCATTACATTGAGTGATCCTTTTCTAAGGACCTTCTGATAATGAACGGGCCTTCCCAATTAGGTCTGAACTTCCCCCTTGCATCAACATTGGAAGGTTTCAGCTTCTTTAAGACCAAATCCCCCACTTTCAAGGGTTGCTTCTGGTGTTTGACCTTGCTATTGTAGGCTGTTGCCATGTTCTGCTGATACATCTGAAGATGATCTGGGCTTTGAATCAATCCTCATCAATCATGTTCAACTGCTCAAATCTTGATTTTTCCTAATCTGAACCTTTTAGCTTGGCTTTCATTACGAACCTTAAAGATCAAACTTTGGTTTCCATCAAGAGAACAACTTCCATCCCGTAGAATAAGGAGAAGGGAGATTGATCCATACTCCCAAAGAGAAAGAAAAATCTTATTTGCCCAATCACGGTAAGTAGTCACCAATTTAGATAAGATCTTCTTGATTGATTTGTTTACTATTTCCACTGCCCCATTGGCCTGAGGTCTATAGGGAGAAGACCGTTGATGCTCAATGCCATATTTCTCAATCAAAGTAGACATTTCCCCTTAAAATTGAACTCTGTTATCGGAGACAATATGATGAGGCATCTCATAGTGCACAAAGATGTGCTTTTCAATGAACTTGCCATTTTCTAGGCGTTATGTTGGCGAAAGATTCAGCCTCTACCCACTTGGAGAAGTAGTCGATCACCATAATAATATAACGATACCCATTAGTTAAAGAGGGTAGGATCTCACAAATAATATAAATCCCCGCGTCGAGAATGACTAAGCAGTTGAAAGATTATTGAGATTTGATGGAGGTAAATGACTAATGTCCCCATAAATTTGGCATTCATGGCATCTCATCATCTCAAAGATACAATCGACTATCATGGTAATCCAAAAATAACCTTACTGCTTAATCATCTTCGTTAAGGCCAAGCTGTTCATGTGAGGGTTGTAGTCTCCTCTATGAATATGATTCATGATCAAAGAAGCTTCTTTTTCCAAAAGACAGCGTAAAAGCAAGCCGTTGCTAGTGCGCTTAAAGAGATCATCATCGATAATTATGAATTGAGTAGCCAGGTGATGAAGAGATAATCCTTTGAATTTATTGCCCCTAGAGGGAATTCCCTATCTTTGATCAATCAGACACCCGATACCAACAATTCTCATCTATATTGATAGCGTCTGAGATGGCGCGGCAATAGAAGGGTTCTTTAGATGATTATAAGATCACGAGCATGATTAGTTGGGATTAGGGGCCTTCACACATTAAGGTTAATGTATGCAAGAAATTAGCCATCTAATTCTCATCCCATGGCACATGCCGAAACAAAACTTCTTGAATTTCAGTACCAATTCCTATACTGCATCAAGATACGGCCAAAGTGACTCTTCCATGATTTCCCAATCACCAAAAAATTACCGAATGACTATTGTCGAGTGACTCATTCTCTTCAAATGTTGCAGCAGCTAAGATAGATTATTCTTCAGCCTTAATGGTGATGAACTCATCATGGTAGTAGATTTTGATCTTTTGGTGAAGGGTGGAAGGAACAACCCTGATTGAATGGATGCACGGCCTACCCAAAAGTAAAGAGTAAGTGACTGGGATATTTAGCACAATAAAAACAACTTGAACCTTCACTTCCTACACTGTTACTTAAGCCTAAAAAACTCTGACTACTCCCCTTTTGGTATCGACATAATCACGGATGATGGTAGTGGACTTTGCAAGCATTGACTCATTAAAGCCCAAGTAAGGGAGTACCTTAAGTGGATAGAGATTGAGGGTTGATCTGTCATCCACCATCATGCAGGTGATCACTCTGTTGAAGATCTAGATGTTGATGAAAAGGGCCTTATTGTTCCTATGAAACTTAGCAAGCATATTAGACCAATCAAAACTTATCAACCCAAGTTTTTCTTTCAAAAGAAAACCTTGGCCGATAAAACACATTTAAATGACCGAGGAGGTCAGAGTCGCGTCCATTTCGAGCAATTTCTAGACCATGCCTTTTCGATGGGCATAAAAAAGGTTGAAGTAGTTTCCAGATACTAAATTTATCTTGAGTGTTCTTGAGTTGATTGACCAAGGGGTCAACTTCTAAGGTTGCTTCATTGAATTACATGGGGAGTGAAGGATCATTGGAGATGAGCTCCGTGTCCTTCCCTTGATACCTAGCCTTTACTCGCCCAGATTCCTCAAGTTGATACACCTGGCCACTTCATGTAAGGAGTAAAACTCCTTCCTCTAGCACCCTTTTCTCTGTGATAAATTGAAAGGGATAGCTAGGAATTGGATACAGCATGGAGACATCCTTCAATTGATAACTATCATTGTCAACTGGGTCCAGACTCACTGCGCTTTTTCTTCAAATGTCACAACCTTCTTCTTCTTGCCGGATCCTAACACATAACTATCAATATTGATTGGAGTAGGTTGATCACTCCCAATCACACCCACTACTTCACTTCCCCACTCAGGATCTTAGTAAGGGTTGTAGCTTATCTCAATACCTCATAAGCAGATTCATCTTCAAACATTGGCTCCTTGACCAAACAATTAACCCTAGGATTAGATTGCATTAACATATCAAATACAACATTTTAGTGAAGGCTAGACCCAATCACATTAACTCAGTGAGGTTTTTCCATGATCATCATCTCTATCTTTTCAACTTTCTCAAACAATTTTGTGTAGCTCTCAAAGTCATCCAGTTCTAAATGGTGGTGATAATTAGGGAGTAAGCCTTTGATGAGGAAGCCTGCCCCCATTTTAAAGCCAAAAATCGGGTAAAGCAATACTTTGAGAGCCAACCACCTTCTACAATAATCATTAAGGTACCTCCATACTTCTTCTTACAGGTGCGCAATTCACATAAACCAATTCTCGGCTTCTCGTTGTAGATAATTTGAGTACGGAATTCGTGGGACAATAATTCCTAATTCTACCTCATGTTGCCATGTAAGCTCATAAACCACTCAAAAGCCATTCCATCTAGAGAGCAAGGAAATTGTTAGACATGATGTATGCCCTAGAGTTAATTAGGGTGATATATCTTTATTAGCTATAATGTACAAACAGTTTCGAAGTATTATTAATAATAATTAAGGCATCTTTTGTTACTTATCAGTACTTTCAATTTATTTATGTATCTCGCTAGTATAATATATTTATAGTAGTAAATATGTATATGTGCATTGATGAGATAAAGTCCATGACTACTTCATAGCATAAAAGTGCGAGGACATAGTGGGAACTATGTGGTGTGAGAACTGCATATACGTGTTACTATGAATAGTCTAAATATCCCTAGTTATAGTTTCTTTAAGACTGGACATCAATGGAATGAACAGACTATCATGTGTAGGCTTACTCATTGGATTAGATCCAAGTAGCCGATCTCATGAGTTAAAGGTGGTACCTTGAGTTAACACATGAATGTATTCGGGTAATACATTGGAGACCGCTATAAGATGGATACTCGGAAATAACTATATTCATGTGTTGGTGTCATGTCTCATTGCAGTAGTAGTATAAGTATCCTCAGACTTGAGATACTGGTTACCTTGTGTAGGAGTTGATATACTTTGGGTCATACTTATTCATACATTGGTGATCAGGATGATACGGGTACTTACGGGTATAGTGATTATCACATGTTCGTAAGCTGAGTAGTCAAGATGGGATTCATCGCTCCTGATATAGTGATACGGTGGAAGATGTAACTTAGGGCCCCTTGTTGAAGTGACACACTCATAAACCTCTGATCAGAGTATAAGATTGATAACACAGGTTTCTAGCCAATCTTGATACATAATGGTCGAGTGGTGTTCTTCGTGAACAAGTTTAATTCTAGGATAGTTACGGCTATTACATGAGATGACACTTAAACCAAGCTCAATAAACTGGATGGTACTTAACTTGATGGAAGGAGTGTATTGTATTGGTTACTACTACAGAACTAGATCAAGTCACAAACAAGTGACGTTCCATGTATTAAGGGATCATATGCCTTTGCTAGAAAGCCCATTTGATAGTCTAGAGCTATCGGGTTCTACATCGGTTTGGAACACTAAGCCTAAAGGTTCTCGGATGGGAAGCCAAGTTTAGGTTAACCTGTAACAGCTCTATACTTCTGGAACCTATGAGGTCACACACTTTGGGTCTTTATCAGACTAAGTAAAGAACCTATAGACTGGGTCTATATCGAGAATATCTGATTGTCAAATTCATTTGAAGAATTATTAATTGGTTGGACCGAATTAATAATTAAAAGGAATAAAGAGAAAATAGGGAAAATTTCACGGAACGAAGTAAGAGAATTTTTCCCTTTGCGAGTGGGCCCCAAACGAACACGGGTTATTCAGATTAGGGCCTGCGTGGCTACCTTGCGAGCTGAAAAAGCTCACGGGCCGCTAATGCACTAGCAAGTTGTAAGCCCGCTAATGCATTGGCGCGGGTAGGCCGCAAGCATGAACTTTTGGCAGCAATGCAAGCCCGCAAGGGCGTGCATTGTATGGGCTCGTGGGTTAGCCTGCAAGTCCTTGTGACCCATTTTTCCCTATATACATCCCTTCAGCTCCTCTTTATTCTACACTTCGGGTCATCTTTTCTCTCTAAGTTCAATATTTCTCTCTTCGTTCGTTGTACGAGATCTTCCACGAGTTTTGCCAAACAAACAAAGAATTCTTTTAAAGGCTGATAAGTGTATAATTACACTTATTATCTTGATATTTTTACTCATTAAATGGTATGGTTTAGAGTCATTTTATACTTCATATAAAAGATTTCACTTGGTATGTAGTTGTTTTTTATGCAAGTGCATAAACTAGGTGAATCTTGGGAGTGAAATGATCAAAGGTGGAATTCTATGTGAAAAGAGTGAAAAAGGTGCAAAAAGATGCGTGGAATGCAAGGACTTGGCTTATGATCAAAGTTGTCAAAGATTAGTAGAGTTGCAAAGAAGAATCATGAAGAAAAGCATGAGTCGCAACCATGTCACGATCGTGATTCCCATTCACGATCGGACAAGCCACGCTCACGACTATCTCTAACGATTATGACTTATCATTCTTCACAAGTAGTAAGTTAACAACTTACATTCACAATCGTGACATGTATAAGACACTCGCGAATGGGATGGTTTTTGGTTAACTCTTCTCAACTACCAACCGCCGGATAAGAACGATCAACCGCCATCAACCACCAGATGAAAAGACACCTTTTGGAGGATAAAGAGGCACAAAAAGGTTCCTATCCATTGAAGATAAGGATGAAATCTTTCATCCAATCACATGAAGATGATGCAACCCTTCACCAATGGACTTGACTATTCATTTCGATAAACGCAACCTTTCACACTCTATAAATAGAGGTTCAAATCAACCATTTTCGTGCATATGGTAGAGTGGATGAATGAGAGAGCATAATAAATGATATGCATGATACACATTAGAGAGTGAAAGTTATAGATTTCTCCAAGTTCAAAGTGTTAGAGAGAAAAATGTATAAGTGATTTGATTCTTGTTTCGTTTACTAGATCTCTCTACAAATTCGAGTGATTGCTGTATGAGTAATTGCAAAGCACTTATCAATAAAAGTTTCTATTCTTCAACATTCATTCACTCAATATTCACAAAGAATAGTATCCTAGCGGAGGTTCTGTACGAGTCGAGATCGAATTCAAAGTAGACGCAGGAATTGTGGGAATTGATGACTCCCATTAAAAGAGTGGATAGGGTTTGATCAACTTTAGCTTTCACTTACATATCTTACAAATTTACTTTGTTTTCTACTTATACTTTCTAATTCAAAGTTTATGATATGTCTATGTGTCATAACGAGCATTTCGTCTTGCATCTTTTATATTAATAAAGTTATATGCTTTCGAGTTAACTTTAAGAGTAGTTTCAAGGTTAACAAGATTGTGTATAATCATTGGATCTGTGATTTTAACGCTGTTTAGTGAGCCAACATTTTTGGAGTGGTAACTTGCTAAATATGGCTATGTGAGAGCGACCAGTACTAACCATAGTATTATTGTTGTCCAGGTTTTTATAAGAGTCATAATTCGTTTACCCTATATTTAGAAAAGTCATTTAATGTGTTGCTCTGTTGTGAATTATAGGATATTTGGGCGTCTAAAACTGAGTTTGTTGAAGTTATCTAGTGCATAAAACATTATTGATTATTTTACATATCCACTCTACTATACTTGTTCTTAGGTAATATCCATATGCTTTGCATCTTCTCTAATCTATTCATGCATCTGTCCTTTCATCAATCTACCATTAAAAACCTTAACTTACTTAATTTTCTTTTATTCCGTAACTGTAGTTGATCCTTAGAACCGAATTCATTCCCTGTGGGATCGATATCTTTTAAAACTACATCGCAACTGTATACTTACAGTTATCATCATTTTTCTATTTGATAAGCGGTATTGACAACACCTGTTCATATTTAGAACTTTTAAATTATCAGTAGAAAAGTGGCGAACAAAGGCTCTTTCTAAAGTGAGCCTTTTTGGTTTATTTTCGGATTGGTCTTTGAGTGGTTTAGCAGCTGCTGTTTATTAACAGATTCTTCCTCTATAAGGTTTTTGTCGGTGAAGATCCATGTAGATCAATCGTAGAGGCTATCCTAGTTTTAAAGCTCGTACTAACAAATTTCTGGCGAATTGCTCTAAGGGAATATCGCTACCAAAGAAAGAGGAAGCACACATCAATTCGTAATGTTCTAAACTTAGATGCTAGATTTCTATTATAGGCTTTATAAACCTAAAAACATTTATGGAACGTTTTAATCTAGATTATATCAATCATGGTATGCTTAGGAGATCCTAAGGTTAATTTTAAGTTTTGAAATTCCGCCTTGTAGTTTTTGCATGTTCAATTATTGTCTTGATTAACCAGCAGTGGTATCGGAGCCTGCCTTATGCTATGCACAACTGATAATAATATGTTAAAATGTTATTTCTATGAATTGGTTAAAGTATTCTATGCATAACTTAGGGTTCAATTCTTGTTATTGAAATGATGTGATAACTTGATTTAAGGTTTTACTCAAACTTAGTCTAGGTGATTATCATATCAATTAGCAATGTTTTACCACACGTAATTGCTTTGATTGAGGATCATCCATGGTACAACGAATCGAAGTGTTCGTGGTTATTTTGGCAAGGATTTAACTTCGCTTCTCATTCACTTTAAGGGAGGCCTCTCCTACTTGGAAATCTCCATCGGTATTAGATTCAAAAGTACCCAAGAGAGTTTTATGACTTAGTCGATTTCTAGTATGGGAATTGGATTCCGCATATGGTTTTACAAACGTTGTTTAAGTTGTTAAATTAAAACTTATAGACATAGGTGCAATGACTTGAACATGGACCTTGTTTTGTTTTGCATGCTACGTAGAGTCTTGACATAATGGAATGATTATGATATATTAGTCCCGAGCATGTTCCCTCAGAGTTAATAATTCCAAATAGCCCGAAATTAATATTTTCATAATCATATCCATCGTATAAGACCTAGACTAGGGTGGGACCAGCGGCACCAATAAAATCCCTACAGCAATATTAAGGTGATATATAACCTTCCCGTCATAAGTCGTGATACGAACCTTATTAATAGATGCAAGCACATGTATAACATGCCTTCCCTTAACATGTGTTTGGTCATGAGATTAGATGCGGTTAATGCCTTAACCAAGATGGGTTAGTTATCCATATTATTGGAGCTAATGCCAAATGTGAGATACATTTGAGGATTCGTACAATTGGGTACACACGTCTCGAGAAAGAGAACTCAAATGGATTAGCAATTGCAAGAGATGCAAATGGACAGGTTCCAACCATGGTTGCCTTATTGTGGTTTGACCTGTGATAGTGGGGGTCATGATGAGTGGCTATGGATGCTACCTACTAAGGAAAATTGGTTCGACCAAATTTCCCGAATTTAAATATATTGGGCTACTTGAATGTCGAAGAAAATAGTAGAAATTATGTATTTAATTAAACAGTTTATATTAAATGCATTTACATATGCTAATGTCTAAACAAATTCTATCTTATATCTAAGTTGAACAATGAATCCAAACATAAGTCTCCGTCGACACTTGATAATAAATTGATAGGGATTAATTTTGATGACTTAAGAAAGGAGCTTGAGAAAAGCCACATGTATTTTGTTCTAGATTATCCCGAACCAGTCAATCCTAATTGTAGAGCCCAAGTTATTAGTACTTCATAGTACTAAGTAGTTTTGGAAATAGCAAACTATCTAGGATAGTGAAATTAATTGAGTACTAAGTAGACTCTTAATTAATAAAGCTGACTTGAGTTTATTCAAGGGAGAATAACTCAGTTTTGCTAGATGATTAATTAAGTGATGCCTTAGAGTAGGAAAAGCTGAGTTTGTGCTGAGTACTACGTAGTTTAGGATTACTCCACTCAACTAGTGTTGAGTCTTGCTTTTATTTAATTAAAAGCACATTTCTTGACATGTAGAGACTTAATGACACATGTGATACTAACTTCATCTGTGAAGGAACGTAATATTCCTTAATTGATTTTCAAGAGAAAAGGCACTGAAATTAATGAAAATCCCGTGGTCCTCACAATGCCAAAAAGTGTCAGTACAGTGTGTCAAAGATTTCTCGCTATAGTCCAAGTAAAAGGAATTTTTTCTTTTATGCGCCGCATCTCAAGTTTCTCTGCACGAATCTATCAATGTCAGTAAGGTCAACCAATGGGAAGACTTCACGTTGCATTCTAGCGCGTCTTTGTTAGAACCAGATTGCTTGAAGATAAATGAGATTTTGTCAACGGAATTTTGTCGCTCCTTAATGTTCAAATTCTACGTCTAAAAGTCCTATAATCTGTCTCCAACGGGAAGATTCGAAAGATTTGAAGAGATGAGAAATTGAAGATCAACAATATCGTAAAGTTTGCAACGGCTACTTCGCAGAGCTTCAAAGTATAGATAGAAGACAGAAGCAGACGTTTAAACTTGGTGAATCACCTAGAATTTCTTAAGAGCTAAAACGCTGCGCAAATTACTCTAGCTTCCAAAGAAATTCCACCGCAAGCAATCAGCAAACATCAAAGTCTTACTCATTTTGTAATAGAGAGAAATTACTTAGATTAACATTGTAAGAATTCAACATTTCTATAAGTTGAATCCAATTCGCATTCTTAAATTAATCTGAGTGTCAATTTGGGAAGGGTGCCCAAATTGAGTTGAGCGATAGTTGGAAAGGAACGTACTTTCTGTAATAGTATTTACCCGTTGTAAAGGCTTCTCTGACTATTGAAGGAATGACTCACTAGTGGATTAAAGCTTAGAGACGGTATCCGGGGACTAGAGGTAGGCTAGGGGCCGAACCAGGATAAATCTCAGGTGTTGACGTTCTATCTTTAAGCTTTGAGCTTTATCAGTGATCAGCTCATTCATCTATTTCTCTCATTCATTTATTTGCTTGCATCCGATCTATGCTGAGTAGTCTTACTCAGCTAAAGATTGAAGATAAACTGTGCCAGCACAGCTGAGCAGTTTATAAGTTTTTATATCGCACTCAGCACGCACGAATAAAAATCGAGCTTGGCGATTAAACTTTAAAAATCTAAAAGTAACCAAGATTAAGCATTCCCCCCATTCGTTGTTGTTAAGAGCCCGTTTACGGACCAATAAGTGGTATCAAAGTTATTTCTCACCTTTTAGACTAATCATCTTTGAGTTAGATCCATAAATGGCTTACAACAACTATGGTTTCAGTTCTAGTCAGGCAGTTCTCCTTAAGGAGGTAATGTCTGTTACTAAACCACCTCTATTCGATGGTAATCATTATGCATTCTGGAAAAATTGAATGAAAAACTTCATCCAGTCACAAAGTATGGAGGCTTGGCTTGCTAGTGAACTTAGTCCTAGAGTTCCCACAATCGTGAGGAATGGTGTCCGTATGCCAGTAGATCCAAAGGACTACGACAACGCTGACTTGAGACTTCTCAAAGAGAATGCCGTAGCGATTAACTACTTACACTTGGGAGATTGTTAGACATGATGTATGTCCTAGAGGCAATTAGGGTGATATATCTTTATTAGCTATAATGTACAAACAGTTTCGAATTATTATTAATAATAATTAAGGCATCTTTGTTGCTTATTAGTGCTTTCAATTTATTTATGTATCTCGCTGGTTTCATATATGTATAGTATTAAATATGTATATACGCATTGATGAGACAAAGTCAATGACTACTTTATAGTGTAAAAGTGTTAGTACATAGTGGGAGCTATGTGGTGTGAGAAATGCACATATGAGTTACTATGAATAGTCTAAATATCCGTAGTTATAGTTTTATTGAGACTGGGAATCAATGGAATGAACAGACTAGGATTTGTAGGCTTACTCCTTGGATTAGATCCAAGCAGCCAATCTCATGAGCTGAAGGTGGTACCTTGAGTTAACACATGAATGTATTCGGGTAATACATTGGAGACCGTTATAAGAGAGACACTCAAAAATAATTATATCCATGTGTTAGTTTCATGTCTTAGTGTAGTAGCAGTATAAGTATCCTCAGACCTGAGATACTGGTTACCTTGTGTTTGAGTTGTTATATGTTGGGTCATACTTATTCATACCCTGACAATCAGGATGATACAGGTGATTACTGGTATAGTGATGATCACATGTTGGTAAGCCGATTAGTCAAGATGGGATCCATCGCTCCTGATATAGTGATATAGTGGGAGATGTACCTTAGAGCCCCTTGTTGAAGTGACAAACTCTTAAACCTCTGATTAGAGTATAAGACTGATAGAGCGGGTTTTAGTTAATCTTTATACATAATGGCCAAGTGGTGTTCTTCGTGAACAAGTCTAACTCCAGGATAGCTACGGTTATTACATGAGTTGACACTTAATCCGAGCTCCATAAACTGGATGGTACTTAACTTGATGGAAGGAGTGTATTGTATTGGTTACCATGATAGAACTGGATCAAGTCATAAGAACATGACGTTCCAAGTATCAGGGGAACATATGCCTTTGCTAGAAAGCCCATTTGATCATCTAGAGCTATTGGGTTCAATATTGGTCTGAAACACTAAGCCTAAGGGTTCGCAGATGGGAAGCTAAGTTAAGGTTAACCTCTAGCGGCTCTATACTTTGGGATTTTATGAGGTCACACACTTTGGGTCTTTATCGGACTAAGTTAAGAAACTGTAGACTGGGTCTATACCGAGAATATCTGATTGTTGAGTTCATTAGAAGAATTATTAATTAGTTGTACTAAATTAATAATTAAAGGGAATAAAGAGAAAATAGGGAAAATTGCACAGAGGGAAGCAATGGAATTTTTCTCGTTACGAGTGGGCCCCAAAAGAACACGGGTTGTTCGAAGTGGGGCCTGCGTGGCTACCCCGCTAGGTGAAAAAGCTCACTGGCCACTAGCACGCGGGGTAAGCTCGGACATTCTAGTGGGCTGCAAACCCGCAAGCGTTGCCCATGGCAGAGCATGCGCGGGCTTGCAATGTAAGCCCGCTATCACATTGGCGCGGGTAGGGTGAAAGGGTTTGCCTTACATGGGCTCGCGGGTTAGCCGACAAGTCCGTGTGACCCGCGCAGCTAACCCTCTAAGGATGAGACCACCTAGTGTTTGAGGGGGAGTCTAACACTCCCCCTTTTTCCATATTTATAGCCCTTCAGCTCCTCTTTATTCTACACTTCAGCTTAGCTTTTCTCTCTGAGTTCGACATTTCTCTATTCGTTCGTTGTGCTAGATCCTCCCCGTGTTTCTCCAAAAAAATGAAGAATTCTTTTGAAGGCTCTTTCTAAAGTTAGCCTTTTTGGTTTATTTTTGGGTTGGTCTTCGAGCGGTCTAGCATTTGATGTTTACTAACGGGTTCTTCCTCAACAAGGTTTTGGTCGGTGAAGATCCATGTGGATCAATCGTAGAGACTATCCTAGTTTGGAAGCTCGTGATAATGAAAATCTACCAAATTGTTCTAAGGGAACACCACTGCCAAAGAAAGAGAAAGCACGCATCAATTGGTAATGTTCTAAACATAGATGCTAAGTTTCTTTTATAAGCTTTATAAACCTAAAAGCATCTATAAAACATTTTTACCTAGATTATATCAATCATGGAATGCTTAATAGATCCTTAGGTTAATTTTAAGTTATGAAAATTTATCTTGCAATGTTTATATGTTCAATTACTAACCAACAAGAACAACATTTCCAATTCTTGGTAAAAAAGAACCTGCACATTCAAGATGGCCTCAACATGAGTTGTGCATCTCGGCGAAACTAGAAACTGTGGCTTTGATACTGATTTTTAAATACTTATGACTTAGTGAAGGAGCCTTGATACTGTGATTCTCCTTGAATAGGCATAGATAATGGTTGAGAATTAAACCCTTGCAGAGATGGCATATGAAGAGTAGAGAATTGCGACTTAGATCCCGCATTTGAAAACGTAGAAGAAGAATTACCGAACTGACTTGCAGATGATGGAAGAAAGGGTGTCTCAGAAACCCCTCAGAAAGAAAAGGTAGGCATTCCATATGAGAAGACATTTTTAGAGTTGGGACGGCTTTGGTAGCCCAACCCCTAACCTTACTGAAGATGCCCGAACTGGCCCAACCCGGCCACTAATTGATACTAAGCTTAATTAGGAAGAGAATTTGGATTGTCCTAAAGATTAGAGGGCTGCCCCTGATTGATACTCAAGCAAAGCTTGGGAGAACCCAACTGAAGATCCTCGTGGGTAAAATGGTCATTGGATGGAGGAAGTTTTGATTCAAAGATGCGATCGGAATTCCTCTCCATAGAAAGAAGAGCCCTCATAAAAGCTTGAAGAGCTGCCTAAAACTGCAAACTACAAAGCATTTTAGTCATCACTGTACCTGAATTGGACCTATTACCAGGCTGAGGACCTCCCCCTGGGTGGGAGTCGGTCAACTACTGCTACTGATCACCCTGATGGCTTGCATCTTCACCTAATAGTTTAACAATATCCGAAAGCAAAAGCTGATTCAACTGATTGAAGCTTGAATCGAACCCCTCACTTGTATCTAAACATAAAACACCTTCCTTTTCTATCATGTTAATCTTTAGAGACAAATAGACATGAAACTCCTTTGGACACACCCACGTTAAATGTTTAAATAAGAGGAATCAGGACATGCATGCATTAATGCTTATGAGGTTCATGATGATCCCTAAAAGGCTTTTCGGAGGCTCATGAAGCAAAATGTAATGATCCTTCCTAGTATATGGAGGTTGACAGATCAATGTGGTCTTTCAAAATATGAAATTGAATGGATTGAATGAAATGATCTTGTTTATCTTGAAACAAGGGGATAAAGAGTAGTAAACCTTACTACAATAACATCCTTATGTTACAACTAAATGAGGATTTTTGGTTTCGAGTAAGACAATTTGTTATATACCCTTATGATATAACTGAATGAATGAGTGAATTAATGTTTATGTTTATTTGGTGTTGCCAATGCGGTGAAATGAATGACTTGAGTATATGAGTCAAATTGGGAATCACAAATGTTGAGATATGTTATGTTGATGCATTCCCAAAGTGATGCGACCTTGAGCGTCTTTATGGCTAATGAGTACTGAAGGAGTATTTTATGATGTTTTTGGGTTTATTCATGATGTCATGATACTTCATGAGTGCTCTAAAACCTTAAACTAATAAAAGAATGAGTTTTTGTAAGAGTTAGTGTCTGCACAAAAGAATTTGATTAGTGTGATGTACATGGTGTGAAATGTTGTTTTATTTGCATATTAAATGGACGAAAAGCGATAAACACATAACGTAGCATGAACACAATAATAATTCTTCCAACCATACGCCTCCTATAGAATAAAGGGTTTGGCTTCTAAATCTAGGCTTGGAACATCTTAACACCATGAGGATGTCAAGGAGCAAACCTGCATAAATCACGTAGAGATGTTTTGGTGAAGTTACTACGGTAATGCTATATGAGTTTAGTTACAAGGGTTGTTGATGTAGAAGGCTCTTTTTTCACTATGATACACTCCAAACCTCTCCCCAAATAGGTGCAATCAGGGGGGTAGCTACGATATGGTAACAAGTGATCCATTCACTAGGCATCCTCAATTTCCATGGGGTCACAAGTGGTACTTTCGTGGCTTCACACTAAAAGTTTGGCACCCTAACCTTAAGGCTAATCCATCTAATGCATATGCTTTTGGTGAAACATTTTAGAGGTGGAAACTCATTTAATGACTTTTCAATACTCATTAAAGTCTTTTAAACTTTTTAAGTTTAAAAGAAGAAAGATCCCCAAAGAAGTCGCCACTGTGAGAGGATGATGTTTCAGTCCTTTGCAATCACAGTGAGGCACCAGCCCATGATATGGGACTTGGGATTTTACTTGAGAGGAAATAAAGCAATGGAAAAATACGAGGCCTAAACCTCTAGCCTACGTTATGGAGTCACCACCCAGATAAGCTCTTCTGGGAAATTCGATACAACCTAAATTCGTTAAGCCTAAACCGCATTGTACTGCAGAGATTTGGGTCCGGATGAGTTACTTACTTCATCGTAATTTGAGTTAAGATTATAAGCAAGTCACCACCTTTAATAAATTTCCATTATTTTTTAGTCATTTTTGGTCTATGTTAGCATTTTATATCACACACATACAAAAAGTGATAAATAAATAAAACGATACACAAATAAAGGAAAGTGATAAATACATAAATACAAGGCTTCTAACCTAAGGGGGTGGGGTAAATAATAATACAGACTAGGGGAATATACAAATGGCCCCAAATGCAAATTATCTACAAATGCATTTTTATTTACAAAGTGCGATATCTAAAGGAAAATTAAACCCTAACATACATCCGGCCTGAATCTACTTGCATCCACAAAGTTTAACACATGATATATCACAACATCATTGCCTATTTAGTAAACAAAATAAGATATAGTTAGTAGCATAAGTTAGAATAGGGTGATCGCGAGTATATAAATTAAAAAGAGGGGAATTCAGGTTCTTGTGAGCACGGGATTTTTACTCCCGACTCGCGAGTTCGATGATAAAGCTGTAATTTTTTCCCTTGTTAGTTTTTCACATTTTGCAGGGTCCCAAAATCATTCGAAAATCATCTGCCTTATTTCTTTGGGCCTTTTTTCCTTTTAAAAATCCTAAACTGAGAAAAATCCCTCTACCTTGTTCTATATCGTTCAACGATATCGTTGATATCGTTGAACGACATCACAGATATCAGTAACGAAATCACCGATATTGTTAAACGATATCACAGTTATCGTTAATGATATTGAGTTGGCAGACAGACTAAAAAGCCATTTCTGCATTATTCAACCAAAAATACCCATCCCTCACCCATAATTCTGACATTTTCCTCCAAAACACCCTATCAACATGATGCCAACCCATGTTGACCAATAATGGGGGGAAGAAAAAAGAGAAAAAGATAAAATAGGTGGGTGAACGACCAAAGAAAAGGAGGTGGACTTTTGGATTGAAGGGAGCCCATAAGGGCTTGATTTTTCAGCAAAAAAAGGGGAGGATGGAAATTCAGAGAAAGAAAAAGAGTTTTAGAAAAAGAAACTCAAGTTTTTGTAAGAAGAACAAAGCAAACAAAAACTCAAAAAGGATTTTTACTAAAATTTCAAAAGGATTGGTTTTAGTATTTTAAAATTTCAAAACTCAGAGGTAGAAGGACTACTACCTCCTCTATTCCTCTCTTTTTTACAAATCATAACCTGGAAGTTCTGCCTTCCCTCAAAGAGTACACCTCTACCCTTCACTTTCGTCAAAAACCGTAAATCAGATCAAAGAAACAAGGAGAGCTTCTTGGAGGACTTCATGGACCTTGAAGAACATGGATTCATGACTACAAGGTAAGCCTCTGAGTTCCTAGAGTCAATGCTTACATTTTTATACTGTTTGTTTTGAAGTCCCGTTTTGTTTTCGGTTTTTTCCATTTTTGCATACCATTCTGTTTTCTGCAATTTTCAGTATGATTTCGAATCTGTTTGGGTATTTTCTTTACATAAACATATTCTACACATCTTAAGATTTCTGGAATGATAAAGAACACCAAAATCCATTAACTATAGCAAAAGTTATAATCATTTGAAGTTTGGATTATCGTTTTTGCTGTTTTCTGCTGTTTTTGCATGTTAACTGCAGGTCTGGGAATGCGATATCGTTGAATGATATTGTGATATCATTGAACAATATCACGATATCATTGAACGATATTGGCTGTGGAAAAATGCTGTTTCGCCTTGTTTCGCTCCGTTTTGAACCGTTTAAGTCCGGAATGACCCGCTGAGACCATCTCGAGTTTGGAAATGCATCATTAGGGGTAACAAACCTCTGATTTGTAATTATTTAAGATTTATGTATGATTTATTAATGTATTTAATATGATTAATTGAAGTTCGGAATAGCAACGGAAGTGCTTCGGGCCATTCATATCGATGTTGCCCTTCACAGGGAAGTCGATAACGATATGAGTGACATTGTTACCGTTGTTAACCCAAACGATGACTATATTATGGATGTTCGGCCTAGATTTATGTTTCTAAATGTTGTTTTAGGTCACCCCCACGAAGGGAATAAAACGTGTTCCCGGATAATAGTCCTCACCACTTTGCCATGCGGTCATTTTCACTAATAAAATTGATCAACATGTGTGTAAATAAAAATGAACAATTTTCATGAAACAAGAACTCCAAAATCTCCGTTGTTTTTACCTCGACCACACGAGTCTCGCCAAAATCCAAATCGAACATACATGGTACACTTGGTACATATGTGTAAATATTGCACCATATATCATGCTAACCTTTGTGGATGCAGGATAGATGTATGTTAGGATTTAATTTCCTTCGGGTATCTCTTTCAATTTCAAAATCCAATGTAATATTCATTAGATATCGATGTATTCTAGGCGATTGTATCCCTTAGATTTCAATGTATTTAGGCAATTTGTAAAACCCTGAGCCCAATGATGTAATTAATACCCCGTAGAATAGGTGCATTTAACTTCCTACGTGTTTACTTTCTGCAATCTATTTACCATTCTATGCGTGCGCGATAAAAATAAACCGAAAACATCTAGTTTAGTTTGAATATTATAAACGTGGTTTCTCACTCATAGTGTAATTTAACTCAAATGACGACGAAATGGATAATTCATCCCGGACTCGAATCTCTGAACTATGGTATCGCTTATGCTTAACGGATCTAGGCTGTACCGAAAATTCCCGGAAGAGCTGATCCGGGTGGCGACTCTGAGTACCATAGGCTAGATATCCCGATCTCGATTCTATTAAGCTTGAAAATCACACTTTTCAAAGCAAAACACTCTTTTCCAATGTGCTTTTCCAAAAGCACTAAAACCAATTGTTTTCGAAAACCCCACGTCCCATCTCACGGGGCCGACGCCTCGCGGCGTCCGCGTGAGACCTCTGAAACGTCATCCGCTCATAGTGGTGATTCCGCTGTGGATATCTTTTTTTTAAACTTAAAAGTTTAAAAGATTTTTGGATGAGTATTAAAAAGTCATCAAATGAGTTAACCCACATTTAAAATATCGAACAAAGCATATGCATTAGATGGATTAGCCATTAAGGTTAGGTTGCCCTATTTGACCGAGAAGCTTGCGAAAGTATACTTCGTGAGCCTTTGGTGATCGAAGGAACCTAGTGAGTGGATCACTTGTTGCCATACCGCATGGAATCTCTTGAAAAAGGGGGAAAAGTGTATCATAGTGCAACAAGAACCTTCTACATCAACAACCATGACCAAGCTCATATAAGGAAACCGTAGACACTTTCCCTAGGTTTACCAAAATGAATGCATCTTTTGTGTAGGTTCGCTCCTTAATACTTCACGGTGTTAAGATGATCCAAGCCTAGATATTAGGAGCCTACCCCTTATACGCGGGAGACATAAGGTTAGAAGAAATACGTTGTGTTCTATATTTTACGTGTTCATCACATCACCATGCTTCTTTTACAAAGAGCATCATGCTAACCCATGATTTGTTGCGCAGACACAAATTATACACACACATGTCATTATCCTGGTACCGTTTACCTAGAGCTAGACAGACGCGATGAGACAGCGTCACCTAGGAGTAGGGTCACCCATGCTTGTGTTCTCACACGTGAATCTCTTGGAACACCTCACTCCCAAAAACATAGGGTATAACACATTGCTTTACCCGAAATTGAACTCATCAAGATCGATCCATAGCCCTCAAAGGTAAAAGTGTATTATCACTTGGATGATACGCAACTGTTTATCATTTTTTTTGTTGGTTTGTATCAAAAGGATTGGCAAACTTACCACCTTTCTTGCCAAAACGACATCCTTTTACTCAGTGCCTCATAGGGTATAACACATTGTTTTACCTAAATTCGGACTCATCAAGAGTAATCCTTGGCGAAAGTGTATTATCACTTGGATGATACCCGACCGTTTATCATTTTTTCGGTTTGTTTATTTCAAAAGGATTGGCAAACACATACTTGCATCTCCAGGATGCAACCCCCTTAAACGAATTTGGAATGCTTGTTACTACTCGAGTAATGGGAAAACTTCTCTATTTTGTTTCAAATGGATTGGAAAAACATGAGTCACACCTCAATCATATAAGCCTATTACCACACGGGTAATATTGTAACCCCGGTTTGTTTCAAAAGGATTGGCAAACCACACTTACCTTAAACAACAACTTTTTCCTCATCATGGCATATTAATCTTTGTATTGCAGCCATTTCATGAGCATTACATGCACTAGTTTATAGTCTGTCAAGCATGCATCCCATTTCTGACCACAATGGTTATGTTTACTTTAGCTAAATCTTGGAAGCGGTCGGGTTATCGGCTCATTCGGATCTCTCCCATCGTGGCTCACCAAACAGAATCATTTGTAGAGGGTCTCCCACACACGGATTCTAGCAAGGATTCGGGTTCATATTCGGGTTCAGGGTTCAGCTCAGGGTGAGATCAGTGAACAGCTCAGGGAAAATCGGTGAAATAGCAGACTAACAGAACGTGTCAGGGGGAACTAATCAACTAGACAAAGGTGGACCTACTACCTCCTAGTCTACGTGTTCGCCACTTTTCTACTGATAAATTTTATAATTTGTTCACAAGATTTGGCTATATATCACCGATGCCAAAAACTTGTTCACATAAAGCAAAGGTATTGTCAGTACCACTTATCAAATAGAAAAATGATGATAACTGCAAGTATACAGTTGCGATGTAGTTTTAAAAGATATCGATCCCACAGGGAAGGTCTAGTTCAGAAATCGAAAAGAAAACGATGTGAAGGTTTTTTTTAAATAATTTTGAAGATAGATTTGGTGAAAGTTGAAAAGATATGCAAATAAGAAGAGTAGAGTAGATATGCCTTTCCTAAAAACTAGTTTGGAAAGATGAGAATGCAAAGACTCAAAGACAAGACAATGCACATATATGACTCTCAACAATACGGTTCTACACTCTCTAAG
>CATIWQ010586133.1:0-15186 GCA_949673415.1 Euphorbia schlechtendalii
GTGGCGGCAGAGATGGAACTTGATGTAGCCATGATTTGTAATCGGAAAAAAAAATGGAGATTGGCGGCTAGCCAATTGGCTCTGAATACCAAGATAGAACTTGTTATTTGTGTAATCTCCAATACTGACGTTATTGGAGAGATATTTCATTATATAGTAGGGTTACAAGATACATGAAAGTACACTAAAGCCCTTACTAATACATGTACACTAACATTTTCCTAGTGTTGCCACAGGTGGTCTGATTGTGACTCTTGCTGTCATCCACCACCACCGGTGATAGTTCTTCAAATGCATGCCGTTATTTTGAAACTTCTAACTTAATTCCTTAAATTTTTTTATTAGGTGGTCAGTTTTTTAAAAGTTTAAACTCTAAAATGATATTGGACTGAATTAATCAATTGCGAATTTCACGAATTTATTAAAGTGTTACTACGTTATAGTTTAATTAAAATTGAAATGGATGGTATTGAAACTTTGAAACTGATTGACTTAATGAGATAGACTGTAATTGGTTAATGATTTCGATTGAACTAATTAGTTGATAGATTATAATATCAAATTGTTTTGTTTCTTATTTTTCAGGAAAAATCAAAATTTTTTTGTTGATTACTTAATTGTGTTATTGTTTACATAGACAAGTTCATAATTAGAACTGAAAATACTCGATATCAATACCCAAATAATCTTCTTCAAACAAGAAAAACCTGAATCTAAAATTTTTCGCCATCCAAATACTGTGTTGTATGCATGCCATTGAGTGTTGTTGGTCACATAAGTTGGGATCAATTCAACAAAAGAAAAAACACATGCATAGATGAAGCATACATTTGTGAAAATGTTTAAACGAAATTCCCTGAACTGTAGAAATGAGGTTTATCAATTATCATATATTATAGTGTTTTTTATTTTATTACGAATTATTATACAAAAAAAAAAAAAAAAAAAGCAGTTTACTGTGATTTCACTCAAACTCCAAAGACCCAAAAGTCCAATTGAGAAGAAGAGTCATTATCCAATTAGAAGAAATGTAGCTTCAAACTCTTTTAACACATTTAATTTAACCTTTTTTTTTTTGTATGCCACATTTATAATCTTCTTTTGTAGGCAAAGCTATGCTACACCAACCTCTTATACTTCCCCT
This sequence comes from Euphorbia schlechtendalii, assembly GCA_949673415.1. Lineage (NCBI taxonomy): Eukaryota > Viridiplantae > Streptophyta > Magnoliopsida > Malpighiales > Euphorbiaceae > Euphorbia > Euphorbia schlechtendalii. The sequence continues at coordinate 1,145 of CATIWQ010586133.1, forward strand.
GTCATATTTTTTTGTTTTATTTTGGTCCAATTTACCTAAATTTTATACTTTCTCTATATATTGTTCTAAGATAGGATGAAATTTTTTACTATTGTATTAAGTTGCAAATTACAAAGAAACATTCATTTTATATGTATAAAAAAGTAGTTGTATTCCATTTTTCTATATGTACTTAAGTATGTTCTCTTGGTGAAAAATATGCAAGCAATCTAATAAGCAATTTGTATAGTATGAATTTATTACCATAATTTTTTTTTTGTATAGTATGCTTAAATAATCTTGTTTGGAGATTAATACTAGTTGACTTAAGTCCAACCATTTTCCTAAATTTTTATTCATCAAACTCCATTTTGCATGATCCACCGTATATTTTCTTCAATCATTTTTCCCATTTTCCTTTCTCAGATCAAATTTAATTTAGAATAATAATATTTTATCACTAAACTAACAAAAAGAATAACAAAACAAAAACTAAAAACAATAAAAAAAGTAAAAAGTAATACTATTTTATTTAATTCTTCAAAAAGCAATATTATTTTATTCATTTTTCCAAAATGAAGAATAGATCATTCCTCATATATGAGAAACCTCATTTTGGGGACATACCATATGAAAAATGGAGATTATTCATTCCTCATTTAGGAAGATTCTCCAAAATGTAAAATCATTGGACTTACCTTTACAAATGTATTTAATATTAAAAGTCGAATCTAAGTTTTCTACCACATATTCGATCTATGTTATCAACTGAACTTCATATTGATTTGTGATAATTAAACTTGAATATTCTCGCACATTGAAGGTTTCACTAACACTTAATAGAAGTTTCGTTCCAACCCCTAAAACTTTTATAACAAAAAAAAAATACCTGGGAGGTGTCATTCAATTCGCGGCATAATAAAATAGATATATCTATAGAAATCCTAAAAAAAATTTCATTCCATCATGTATATTCTATTATTTGACATACGACATGATAAAAGTTATGTCTAATGCATTGGGACCCTTGAATAAGTTCCTAAAAGCTCATTTGACCCGTGACCTTGCAAAAAGTGCACGTGTTGGTTTCTGGTTAGAGAGAAAAAAATGATCTCTTTGAAAAATCAAACCAACAACAGTACCATTGAGAACACAAATTAGTACACATTTTACAATTTCAATGAGTTATTTTTGAATTTTTGAATGTTCAGGGAAGCACATGTTGGCATAAGGAATAGGTTGTGGGCTTCGAAAGCATCCAGCCTAAAATCTATTATTAAACTATAGGCATTATATGAATCCAATTTTAAAACTATTATAAATAGTTTTCTAGAAAGAAATTAGTCTCAACTTCCCTTCTTGAAGAAGAAGGCAAAGAAGAAGAAAAAACCTTAAAAACAAACAAGGCCTGAAGTGCAAGTCCAATGTCTCTATCTCTATCTGTTTAACCAACCAACCCCTTCTGTTTTCCCTGTGCTGTGTAACTCTCTATTTTATATATTAAAGACCCCATCCCCAAAGCCAATACGTAAAACAAACCATTCAATTCATCTCCATAGCCTAATAGCTAAGCAAGTTTAGGTAACTGATAGCTACTTCAATCTCCATTCCCCCTCCCCTTTTTACATTCCCTTTTTTCCCTTCCATTCCATTACTCCCCTCTTCCCCTTTTCCGCACTAAAAATCCAACAAGTTGAATGAGATTCTTGTTTCCTGGTTAATTTTTTAAAAAATGCAGCTTCATATATCGCCCAGTTTGAGGCATGTGACTGTTCTTCCTGGGAAAGGTGTTAGAGAATTCATAAAGGTTAAAGTTGGAGGCAACAAGTTCTCTTTTTCTCTTCTTTTGTATTCTCTTCTATTCCTTACGTTTCTTCTTCGTTTCGTCTTCGTGTTGTCTACTGTCGACTCCATTGATGCTGATACTAAGTGTTCTTCTTTAGGTACGTCCCTTCTTCTATCATTTCTTCACTTTATTTTCTTTTATTGTACCTTTAATTAATTGCCTACATTTCAAAATACAAATTTCAATTTCTGTTAGAGTTGTTTTGGAGATTTCAGTTTTCTAATTTGTTAAGATTGTGAGATACTTTCGGGGTGATAAGGTTCATTAAAACAGTTTAAAAACATTGTTCAATGCCTACATATGTTTACTCATTTTTTGTTTAAGGTTATTTGTTTCTCCCTCGATAATGTCATTTGCCAAATATTAATAATTGATTACCTTCTTTTAAATAATGAAAATTGGTTTGCAGGGATATTGGCTTTATCCATTCTGCTATTTACAATACTTTATCAATATATACTTTGTTTTATAATTCTAACAAATATTTGTAAAGTTTTCAAATATCTTATAACAATATCTAAAAGTTCAAAGAAGTAATTGATCTTAATTTTGAAAATATATTTATTTAAACTCACATTTCTTAAAACTTTTTATTTTAGAATTCATTGATCTTAAATTGACTTTGCTATATTGTGTTTTTGCTTTCTCTTCTATCAAAAAAAAATTATTATTATTTTACTTTTTAGTATATTCGTAATTAATTTGATTGGAATCCTAATAAAACAAGAAAAAAAATTTGTAGTTATGTTGTATTTGAAAAAAAAAAGTAAGTGGAACTTTGACATCTATTAGAGATGAAATAATAGTAATTTTTCAAAAAAATAAACTAACAATTGAGTTCACCAATCAGATTTTAAGATTAGGATTTAATTAGAGTTGCTTGAAAAAACTGCAAAAGTAAATGGACTGACATATCTCACCAAACTAAACTACATTTGTTTGAAGACCGGACAATATAATTAGCCAATTAACACGTGATTTGGCTTAAATTTAGTGCTTAAAACTATATATTATGCATATAATTTATTAATAACGCCTGCGGTCGGCGCATATCACCAATCTTGGCTGCAGCCTTTCAACTAACATTGATATAATCACCACAACAACTCTTTTTTATTTATGTATGGAAGTATATACATAAAGACACATACACTAAACCAACAATCCAATCCTATTTTTAATTACTATGTTTACGTGATTAGGTTTTTATTATACATAAAATGGTTGCTAATTTATATGTTATGTGATTATTATATTAACTAATGGCAGGTTGTTTGGGGAAAAGACTTGGTCCAAGGATCCTAGGGACACGCCTTCACTCACCTGTAAATTCTTAACCCCTTTGCTTAACTTATTTTATATTATAATTAAATACAACTCGTATTTATATTACAAAACTATTTTTGGATATGTAAAATAAAGGTACCAGAAGTGATATACCAAGTGCTAGAAGAACCAATTGATCAAGATGAATTAAAAGGAAAAACAGATATTCCACAAACATTACAAGAATTCATGGCTGAAATAAAGGACTCCAAACCAGATGCCAAGTCTTTCGCTCTTAGACTCCGGGAAATGGTAACTTTTTCGATAGTTTTTTGTATTTTGTTTTTGCTAAATGTGCCGATGACTCCTCTAAGTTTTATACTTTTGTCAAATGTCACCTGAACTTTCAAAAGTTCAAATTAATCCATTAAACTTGGCAAGAGTGCACCGGTTTACCTATCAGCGTCACGTGTTAATTTCTGGTTGAACAAGGAAAAATAAAAAAAATTGCTTCCTTAGAAAGTCAAACTAAACAAAATCAAACACGTGTGACCGGGGACAATTGTGCACTTTTACCAAGTTCAAAAGGTTAAGTGAAACTTTTGAAAAATTAGGATGGCAATAGTCAAAGACTGCCAAGTTTAGGGTAGTGTTTTGAAAATCAACCTAGGCAACGCGGGATTTTTAAGAACACTGCCATGATTTTCCCTAGTCGGACGATCCTAGGTGTTTTAATTGACTAGGCGAGAGCCTAGGGGACTTTAAGTAGTGGGTTTTTGATAAATTTTCAATCTTGTATTTTAAAAATCAATGCCTGGATGGAACCTAGGTGTGATTTTAAGAATTTGGAATGTTTATTAAAGATTCGCTCTTTCATGTATGAAACTACATATAAAGAATTACAATTTGTTTTAAAAAAATTCAATATGATTAATATTAGAATATTTATTTGTGAAATATAGTTTTTTTAAATTTGTCACCGCTTATTCGTAAATTCGCCTAAATCCTGCCTACGCATAACTCACGCCCAACACTTTTCAAAAACATTAGTTCAGGGGTCTTGAAGCATTTAACCTTTATTTTTTTTAAGTATCAAACAATATTTGTAAGCATGTGATTGCAACTATTAAAAAACATGCAGGTGAGCCTACTAGAACAAAGAACAAGAACAGCAAAAATACAAGAGTACCTATATAGACATGTAGCATCAAGTAGCATACCAAAACAACTCCACTGCCTCGCTCTCCGCCTAGCCAACGAACATTCCACCAACGCAGCGGCCCGCCTTCAACTGCCTTCGCCGGAGCTAGTCCCGGCCCTTGTCGACAACTCCTACTTCCACTTCGTCCTCGCCTCCGACAACGTCCTAGCAGCCTCGGTAGTAGCCACCTCCCTCGTCAAAAACGCGCTAAGGCCGCAAAAATTCGTCGTCCACGTAATAACCGACCGAAAAACATACTCGCCCATGCAAGCTTGGTTCTCGTTGCACCCTTTATCCCCCGCCATCGTGGAAGTCAAAGCGCTCCACCATTTTGACTGGTTCACTAAGGGTAAAGTCCCCGTTATGGAAGCCATGGAAAAGGACCAGAGAGTTAGGTCTCAGTTCCGAGGCGGGTCTTCGGCTATCGTGGCTAATAACACCGAGAAGCCGCATGTTATCGCGGCTAAGTTACAAGCTCTTAGCCCTAAGTATAATTCGGTTATGAACCATATCCGAATTTATCTCCCCGAGGTAAGCAAACCAAAAATTCGTAGACCATATTATACGAAATTCGGTTCGAAATTTTGAGTTTACTCGTTTGTGTGCAGCTATTTCCGAGTTTGAACAAGGTGGTATTTCTAGACGACGATGTTGTGGTGCAAACCGACTTATCGCCGTTGTGGGATATCGAAATGAACGGAAAAGTGAACGGTGCAGTTGAAACTTGTGTTGGAGAAGACCGTTTCGTAATGTCCAAGAGATTCAAGAGCTATTTGAACTTCTCGCATCCTTTGATTGCCAACAATTTTGACCCGGACCAGTGCGCTTGGGCTTATGGCATGAACGTTTTCGATCTTGCTGCTTGGAGGAACACCAACGTTAGCCTCACTTACCATTATTGGCTTCAACAGGTAAATCAAACTCAAATATTTGTTAACACTGCACATCCGAGATGAGGTATTGATAATATTGTAATGGGTTTGGTTCAGAATTTGAAATCGGAGCTAAGCCTGTGGCAGCTAGGGACATTGCCGCCGGGGCTAATAGCATTTCATGGACATGTGCAAGTAATTGATCCGTTTTGGCATAAGTTGGGATTGGGTTACCAAGAAAATACAAGCGTGGCAGAAGCAGAAGCTGCGGGTGTTGTTCATTTCAATGGCAGAGCTAAGCCTTGGCTGGATATTGCATTTCCTCAACTGCGCCCTTTGTGGGCTAAGTACATCGATTTCTCTGATAAATTCATCAAAGGTTGTCATATTAGGCCATCTTAATGAAATTTTTTGCAATTGTTTTTTTTTTTTCAATTCTTTAATGGATACAAATATAAAATATATATGATTGTATATGAAGAGGGTGACAGGCCAAATGAAGAGATTAAAGAGTTCTTCTTCATGTTCTTTCTTTACTTAAATGATTAATAGTTAGTTGTTGATTAGGGCGGTTGATCGGTTGGATCTATTGGGTTTGTTAAATAAAAAGCTGGATTCGGTTTTAACATTTTGATTTTTTTTTCATCAAAATAAATCGAAAAGCAAATTTCATTGTGATCACATATTACGGAAAAAATATGTTGTCTCATTTTGGGTGTCTTTTGTATGTCCTCGCTTAATAAAGATAGCAAATTTTTTTTCCACATATCACACCTCGAGCTCCTTAAACACTACAACAATGCAATACTAATAACATCTAAATAAATCAACCAAAATTGTTTTTATGATTTACTGATTTAAAAAAAAATGAACATGCAAGTATTTAAGCCATAAAACTTCAAATTTGAGAATGCAAACATGCTGTAGTTGAAGTAAAAGCAATTTTATAAGTAGCTAACTTAATTAACAAACATGTACCTAATCAATTTCCCAGTAGATGAGATGTTACATCTCCTGAGAAAAACACGACATATTAATATCTAGCTAGATTTCAAATTAATTATAAATTTGATATATAGAAATGTAGAATTAATGAACCACCCCATCTCTCTTTACAACTATACCATATAAAATCGTTTGATTTTGACTTTGTAACGACAATTCGATTTCAAATTAAATTGAAAGATTCTAAATCTTGATCATATTTGCATTTACTTCTAATCATATATTAGTAGAATTTGCGCCAAAGAATAATATTTAATGACCTCGATGTCACTCTGAATGAGAAAAAAAAAAAAAAAGAAACCATTGAAAAATTTCAATTAAAATTTTAGTTTATTTGTTTGGTCTGCAAAATTAGGAATGTTGGTACAAATTCGGATAAGGCATATTAGCATAATGCTTATTAAGCATCCAACAAGAATATAGTATGAGGCTGCCAAAAATTACTTAATTATGTATGGTCAGCTAGGGAATATGATCAATTTAAAACCATATATATAAAAGATCTGCATAGTGAGGTTTTTTTTTTTTTTAAGCTTAATGCATCTACACTTCCCTAAACTTATTCGAAAATGACTGTTGCCACCCTGAACTTTGAAATGTGACAATCCCCTAAACTAAGCTTGTCTAAAACGCATTACTTTACCCCCTCGTAAAAATATCAGCTTCAAGAACAAGAAGATGAAAATGACGGGCCAATAATCGATACAATATTATGATTAATTGAAAAAAATATTTAGAATAGAGATGAAATTTTGAAGAAGATGAAGAACATATATTATGGATTTTGAATAGTAAAAATTAGAATGTTAGGGATTTATTTTATTCATTTTCTATTCCACCAACATACTTCACGCGTGTGTATTTTAATGATCAAGCACGTAGCACAAGGGAGTAAAGTAACACGTTTTAGACAAATACAGGGAACCATTTATTACATTTCAAAATTCAAAGTGACAACAACCCTTTATGATAAGTTCGGAGGGTGTAAATGCATTAAACCTTCTTTTTATAACTAATCTCATAATCTTGATGTATTGAACAAGTTACATTCGTTGATAAAATTCTAATTTAGTCCCAAAAGTAATATCTTTGGTCAATGAAATGAATGAAATGGAGTTGAAGAGATTACTTATTTATCATTTACATGAGAGAACGCCAGCAACTAAACATAGATAATCCAGCAAATCAAAATACAGTGAGTCACCACCAAACCCAAGTTGGAAGACTTGAAAGAAAACCATTACAGTCAGCGACAATGACGAAATGAATAACATTTTTAGTTTTCCGCTTCTGCTATTATTTTTGGAGGGAAGTCAAGCAACAGGTGGACGGAGCACGTGATCCTGAGAGGTGTCACGAGCAGCAGGAGGCATGAACTGCCACATGGCAACTCCCGGATAGCCCATGAAAGAAGGCACCAACTTGTTCGCAGGCGGCGGTGCCTTCAGCTGCTGCTCCAGCTTCTCCTTCTCACCTTTCAGCCTCTGTTTCTCATCTCTAAGCTCGTTCTTTTCCGCCTGAATGCAAAACAATTAAGCGTTGTGAAATAACATAAAAGCCCCCCGAAATTGGAACCGGAAAGGGAGAGAGATGTATTGTTATTGACCTTCAATTCTTTGATCTTTTCTTGGAGACTTGAATTGGAATCCTTCAGCTTCTGGGCTTCACCACGTAGCTGACTCACCATTCGGACTGCGTCAATTAGAATAGCGGCCTTGTCACTTTTGGGAGGCCTCCCAGGCTCCAGGACAGCGCCCAGTTCTAAAAACCTAGCAGTAATGGCAAATACAGTTGACTTTTCAGTTGGAGGGAAGAAAAATAAGGGAAATTATAATAAGGAAGGACAGGGCCCTAAGGACCTTTCTACCGCATGAATGACACGTGTCCCATATAACTACTTTATGTTATTATTTTCTATAATTTTAATTAATAATGGAACACGTGTCGTTCATGCGGTAGAAAGGTCATTAGGACCCGGTCCCTATTATAATTTCCCGAAAAATAATGGATAAGGATTCTTTAAAGTTGGTACGAGATAAATTTTAGCATCTAGTTTGAATGGTTAAAATTGAATCTTAGTTCACCGAGAAATTAATTACGAACTGGATGAATAATTAAAATTGATTGAAATTTAAAAATGTAACAAAGTTCAAATTTAGAGAATCTTTTTCCAAAAAGAGAGGGAAGGGCATACTTGTCATTTAGCCTATCTCTACGCTGCTTCTCCCTACATGCTTTGGAGCTGGATCCAATGCATGTTTCAGATCTACCCCTGCAGATGGAAAGAATTGCCATGGATTTATTAAACAGCGAATAAGTTTAAAGTTATAAGCTGTTTTTGGTAATTTATTTTTCAACATCTTATAACTTATAAGCACCTACAAACTTGATCAAATAAAAAACAAATGTAGTCTCTTCAGTTTTGTACACCAAAAGATCTATCTCCTTCACATGTTAATTTTGAATCATTTAATAATCTCTAGTACTTATAAACTGCTTATCAGCTACTTCTACGAACACCTTATAAAGTTTTGACTCAGTTCCCTGTAAGTAACAACTAACTACTAGTCAGAGCCATCGAGCATCTAATCTTTGACAATATTGTCATAAAAATAAAAGAAAAAAGTAAGCAGATTCTCTCACGGGCCCGTAGCCAATACATTCTAAGCAAAGAATATGTGAGGAGAAATAGAGAATAAAGTGTATACTCTGCAGAAACAAAAGTTAAACCCGAAAATAATAAAATAGAGAACAGATGAACAGTAAATGAGATTACCTCTTCTTGGAGGTGGAGTCCTTTGGGGCGTCAGAATCCCCAAGTGATCCATCAACTTCCGCACTACAAATTATAATTCCAAAAAATACATCCGATTCATACACAGCCTTAACAATGAGATGCATTAAGCCTAGATCCAACCAGAATAATTTGGAAAAATGTAATAGCAAAAACATTGAAACGTGAATTGTAAATTTTAAGCAATGACAAATAGGAAAAGCATCTCCCTCATATTAAGTGAATGGATGCATGGACAGGACTTATCATAAAAAAAAAATGGGCTTTCTGTTATGAAGATCATGAACAATTTGCAGAAACTTCAATCAAATTTGTGACACATTTTGTCTCATGAATTGAACCTTAAAAAAACTGAGAGAGTGCCATGAAAAGACCCTTCATTCTCACTGTTTCCACTTCCCACCAAAGGGAAAAGGCCCAAAATAAACAAACCACTCCAGCAGCTAACAGAAGTTCCCAACATCAGATTTGACCCCCTAACAAATACAAGTTTTCCCTTGCAACTGTTTAAGTAACTGTTGAGTTGGAATCAAAACAACATAAAATGACTAGGGCCAACTAATATTTGTACTGATTTCACATCAATTGAAGCGTTCAATACAATAAAGCAAGAATTTTAACTCAAGATTGCAATTGTTACTATCATAAACTACTTGTTCGAGCAAAAAGAACATTAAGAAGCAATAAATCAGCTTCGATTATAAGCTCAAAATCCGTAACAGACCAAAATCCAAAATTCAATAAAGCAATAAAAAAATAAAGAGATCTGGAAAATACCCGGCATTAGAAGAAGCATTAAGGGTTTGGACAGGCCAGGAAAACCCAGTAACAGGAACAGAGAAATTGGGGTCAGGGACAGGGATATCGTCAATCAAGCCGTACTCGATCAGCCAATTGGTGTTTTCCGGGGACACCATTTTCCGATGAGAGGAGATTGAGTTTTTTCCGGCAAATAATAACAAAGGCAGGGGATCCGGTGATGATGAAGTAAAAGGGCGTGGCTTAGAGAAGGGAACACGAAAATTAATAAAATAGGGAACAATGTTTCATAATCATTAGATTAAATTGGGAGGATGAAGAAGGAGATGAACTTTGGGGGAAAGGTGACGTGGCTGGCTGCGGTGCGAGTGCTTTCGTCCACAATTCCTCTTTACTACACTATTATTAAGCTTTTCATTTTCGACCCCTACAAAAAGTTTATTCAAAATTACTCCCTGCATTTTCATTTAGTTAAAATATGAGAATTTTAAAATAGTAACTTTCTTTCAATATATCCTTATTCATTTTTATGTTATTTTCAAGAATGTTAAAATTGAATACATTAATTTAAATTAAATGCAAGAGTAAATTAATATTTTCATACTTTTATTAAATGATTTTTTAACAAATGAGAAATGTGTAAGATGATTACTATTAAAAAAATGGAGGGATAAATGGAACCAAAATCTATTACAACTCAAATAAAAATTCGACATACCAAAATAAATGTCATAAAAAATGAGCAACTTTACGAACATAAACAATAAAGTTTGAAAATGAGTTTAAAAGCAGCCTACAAATCTTGTAAAACTATTCATATGTATTTTGTAAAAGGAGAAAAATTGTTTAAAGTTGTGAGTACATTAAAAGCATCTAACTATAGTACAATTTGATCAGATGAAGTTTCAGTCAGCTAAAATCTTCCTTACAGTTCATAGACTATGCCAAGAAAGTATCGCCTCCATTTTTGAAGTAAAGGTGATCTAACTGCTAGGAGTCTACATCCATAACCCAATCTTTGTTGTGAATCAAACAAGCCCAAATCTATCATCTATGTTTTAACTAATTAATCTTGAAATTTTTGTTTCATTTTGTGAATTTGATGCATACAGTGAATTTCTTTTTGATAATGTTATTGCTATTGTATTTTATAACTATTTTCACATCATGAACTTCAATGTATATGACAAAGTATAGTTATTTTGTCTAAAATAAAATCAGCATTAAAAAAATTGCATTTTATATTTTACTTTAATCTTGCATAAGACATGCATTGAGGTTTATCATTCCTTCTATGGTTTATTATAATATGACAAATAAAAATGCATATTTTGAGAATAAAGGAATCAAAATTATATATCTAGGGTTACTAATATTTTGTAAAGTTATCATGATTAGGTGATTAATGTAATGATTAATATTTTATTTACTATAAACATGGACATAGAAATAACCTATATAAAAAAATAGTGTACCGCATTTTTCTTTAGTTACAAAAGTGACAAGTTGGGTTGAGGGGCAAACTATTTACTTTTACCAATTTGAGGAGTTATCACAGGATATCCGGTTATTAGAGTCAAATTGAGGGGTAATAATGCATTTAATCAAATGCTAATTTAGAGAAGTAGAGGTTGGGGGATGGGTACACATGTGTTTATTTTTAAATAAATTTGCTTCGTTAACTTACAATAATAACAAAGAAAAATTATTATCACATTATATCCGAATGTAAACTCGAACCAGTAACCTCTGTGATTATCTCCAATCTCAAGCTAAAACCTTTGACACCCTGGGACACACGTGTTAAATTAGATACTTTGCTTTTTTTTTTTTTGGAATAATTAGTTATTATATAAGGTATAGTCTAACCAAACACATGTGACTATGATTCCACAACATTGAACCCGTCGACATACTAAAATAATAATGTGAAGTTGTGAATGATGTTCATGTTATGTTGTTGTCAATATGTTGTTACAAGTACCAACCCAATAATTAATTATTTTGGTAGCTGATTATCATGTCAATAATTTCCAAATTTACATTGTTAACTTTATTTCCATCATCTTTACTTACTACAACTACGCCCAAAAAAATGTTTATATATATATGAATGAATGATTGGCTTTTTATTATTATTCTATAATAATGTGGAGACTATTTTTTTTAAATTTTAAAAATGAAATTGAAGATTGGAGAAAGCTTACCAAGTGGGATGACAAGTAGCAACCCAACTGGAGGCGGAAATACATATAATATCATCATCCCATCAAAAATAAATATGAGAGCTTATAAAAAATTGGATATGAGAGATACTATAGATATATGGATATATGTTTTCTTTCATGTTTAATATCCAGATTTTGTTAAGTGTCAGAAGAGAAAAACATGCTAATACGAAATTGTTAGGATTAGTGTCCATTTGCCTGAGTTTAGTCCTTGTATTTGTAAAGCTCATTTCATTATATGTCTGTATTTTGGTCAGGCCCGTTTTGGCCCATTTAGTTGTTTAAGCCCGGTGCATTTAGGGTGTATATAAGGTCAGTTTGTTTGAGGGTTTTTCAGTAGAAAAACACTCAGTTCTTCCTCTTCTGCCGCAAGGCGTTTCTGGCAATTTTCAACCCTCTGATGCGTTTCTATGATTCACTCTCCAGCGCTTGATTCTTGAGCTCTCAACGGCTTGATGCAAGGTTTGTTAGGCAGTTACAGTTTTGTGTATATATACTCTCTTATCTTCCCGTCTTCTGTATGCGATGTATTTTCTATTTTTGGCTGCTTTACTCTTTCAGTTTTAGAGTTCTTAGGGTTTAAGTTCTCTTGGTAATCTCTGTAAAGACTTGTGTCGATTTGCAACTCAATAAAGCTTCTCACCTTAAGATCCTTGGATTACTCCTTTAAAAGTTTGACATATTAAGTCCAAGCAGGGGGAACCAAGTAAAAATCGTTTGTGTTCTTGTTTATTGCTTTTACTGCTTTATTTGATTGTTTTTCGCAATCGTTTTTAGGGTTAATCCGCATTATATGGTATCAGAGCCTGTTAATGGCGCGTTAGAGGTTGCATGATAGATTCTTAGTTCTATTGAAAAAGATTGTATGCTGTTTGCTGTGAAGGTCTCACTTGCTGTACATTTCTAAAATTTTTTAAGATCTTTTGTCTGAGTTCTGTAATCTCTGGAAAGATTGATTGATTTCTATATTTTTTAAGTATTTACCTTCTTATTTTCTCTTTTCCTTACGAATAATATGTATGTAATCCTGAAAAACTTCTTTGATTTCTTGTTTCTTTTGAAATCAAAATTAGTTTTTGTTTGAAAAAGTAAAGTGTTAATACATCTTTCCTCTGAGTCTGTCTTTGGTTAAACTTTGAACCCATACTGAGTTTGTTTTGTTTTTTTTTGTATGTTATTCTTTGTGGTTAATCGCTGAGGGGAAATCTAAAAGAAACCGCTCCTGGAGCCTGGATTCTTGATTCCTTTCTGCAAATCTTCAAAGGTAATAAACTTCTAACTCTCTTGATATTCACTGTTAAAAGAAGACTCACTGTAAGCTCTCTCAGTCCTTCCTCTTTTTTTTTTGCTTATTACCTCTGTTGAATGATATAAGCATGTTTGGTATGCGTGTGGTTAGAAATGCATTCTCTAGGTGCTGTGTTTCTGTATGATATCTTGAATATTATTCTCTGAAAATAAATCCTTGATATCTGTTAATCTTTGTTTGAAAAGATTCTTTGCTTTGACTTGTAATTGTCTAAGTTTGCCTTCTTCTTGCTCTCTCTGTCTTTCTTCCTCGTTAATTAGATCTAACAAAGTCTTCTATATCTTCTTTCTCTTCCTTGTGTGTTTTTTTGAAATCTTGTTTGCTATAATATCTTTAGCTAAAGTTAGTCTTGATAAGTTTGATGGTAAAATAGATTTTGCCATCTGGAAAGAGAAAATGAGAGCTATGTTAACTCAGCAAAAATGCATTAAAGCATTAGCTGGTGTTCAATCTCTTCCTAATAATCTCATTGAGGCTGAGAAGGAAGAGATGATGGAAATGGCTAGGTCTTCTATAATTTTGAATCTGTCTGATAATGTCATTAGGTGAATTAAAAGTTGTCTATTTACTCCTGAAATTTGGTATAAGCTTGAAAGTCTTTATATGACCACTAGTACTGCTAGGTCTGCCTATCTAAAAGAGCAATTCTTTAGTTTTAAAATGAATCAGGCTAAGAACATTGATGACAATTATGATGAATTTCAAAGACTAATAAGTGACCTTGAAAGTGCATCTGTTGTCATTAGTGATCAAGATAAGACTATAATTCTGTTAAATTCTATC
>CATIWQ010586178.1:0-19366 GCA_949673415.1 Euphorbia schlechtendalii
AACTTTATCTATAGATAGCTTAGTCATGTGCTTCTCGTTAACTTGATTTAAATAACTTTTGGATATAGACTAGATCAAGCATCTCATGCTTATCCATTTTGTATTTATGTTATAGATCATATTCATTTTGATAGACTCAAATATGAACTATTCCAAACTTTAAATTTAAGAATAACAATTCTTAGATATTTCAATTTTATTCATTATAAATGAAAAACTTGATATCTAGAAACATCCTTGACTGAAATAGAAATAAAGTTCACGCTGCAAGTGAGTATAAAATTTCATCCTTTCAGAATCAAAATTATTTATCGGCTATCCTAACGTGACATTGTTTAATCTTAATGGGCATTACAAGAACACAATTTCTGATTTAGGAATTCATCTCTTAAGATCCCAACTATCTCTCATCTTAAGATCATGTGCATTATCAATGTTAGAACAAATTAAGTAGCCATTACTTCAGATGTTGAAGAGAGACTATTACATCTATATTATAAATACTTTTATGAGTAACATTTAATGCTCTTCATGAAATCTCCCAAAATATTTAAGGACATGTACTTATATTGTTTCCAAGATACTTATATTTGATATCGATGTCCTTTGGACATAGTACAAACTTAACTTTCATTTAGTCATGAGACCCTTGAGTAGCAATGTCTCATCTACACTCTTATGTTGAAACGTTCATCAAACATCAACTCTGGCTGAGTCTGATTTACCAAAAACTTTGACTAGCTAAAGAAACTATTGTGGTTTATCACGGTTGTTCTCATCTATGGCATGTGGTCCATAATGAATCGGTTATAAGATTCAAGTAGAAAGGCCAAGATAGTTCAAACTATTAGGTCTCATACTAATACACTAATATGAACCAAACTCTTAGTGAGTTTCATCATATTCTATACATTAGTATTCATAGAGATGTGAGCAGGGGATTTTGTACCAGCTCGCTCGTTCGATGATGACGGCTTTTTCAGGATTTTATCCTTGCATCACACAATTTTCGAGTATCTAGACGTATCCGAATGGGAATCCTCTTCATCTCTAATTCAGAAGGATGTTTTAGATAAAATTATTTAATTTTATTCAGAAATTAATTAACTAAATAAATAAATAAATAAATAATATTAAGTAAAAAATATGAAAATACAAGAAAAATTCGAAAACGAAAAATCGGGGGGACTGAATCCCGGGCCAGCCTCGCTGGTGAGAACCTCACCAAACTTGGCGAGGCAAGGCTCGCCAAGCTCTTGGAAAAGCAAGCCTAGCCAACGCTCTTGGCGAGGCCTCGCCAAGGATACGGCGAGGAGCCTCGCCAGGCTTTTCTTCGGCGAGGCCCCTCGCAGGAAAAACTTTCCTTTTTTGGATTTTTCATGATTTTCCTATAAATAGTAGGATCATTTTCGATAATCCAGATCCCGAAATTATCAGATACAAATATAGCTTTTAGAAGGACTTTGAATTCCAAGAATAAAATGAACAATTTTTGGACTTTCTACTACAACATTTTTACCTAAACAAAAAGATGAGGAGGATTTCTCAAGGACCGATCGGATTTCTTCGAAGTGGATTCGTTCAGTAAGGGTAAGCCTCTGAGTTCCTAGAATTGCAATCCCCGTGTTTTCAGTGTTTAATTTCTTCTGTGAACCTAGGATTTTAATTAATTTTATTTCAACTTTTGTAATTCTTCTTCATCTTTTTCTTAATTAAAAGGAGATGTATGTTAGAACACCCCCACGAAGGGAATAAAACGTATTCCCAGATAACAGACCTCACCTTTTACCATGCGAGCAACTTCATTAATTAAAATGAGGAACCAATGTGCTAATAAAATGAATGGTTTTATTTAAATAACAAACACTTTATCGCGATTGATTTTTTTAGGCCACACGAGCCTCACTAAATCCAAAATCGAACATACGTGCTATCCCCTGTGCTAACCTTTGTGGATGAAGGTAGATTAGGATTAGATGTGTGTTTAGGATTTTAATTTTCTTTCGGGTATCGCAATTTCAATTTTTGGGAAATGTAATTAATAGGTTAGCGGGCGGTTGCATCCCCCAATTTTTGAAGCCTTGTAATTTTATTTTTCGCATTTACTTTCTGCATTTACTTACGATTTTGTGGATGGTTTATTTTTTCACTTTGTGAATGATTTATTATTTTGCAATATGTGAATCATGCATTTAACTCCAGAAATGAACTAAGTGCGAATATGCACAATTAAAAGAATATGGTTTTCTGTAGATGTAATTTAATGTGATCTAATGAGAAATAAGCAACTTATCCTGGACCCGAATCTCTATGCCTTGGTGGGTCGTCCCCCAAACGTTAAGCCTCACAGGACTCTAATTCCTGGAAAGAGCTAATCTAGGTGGCGACTCCACACTAAGAGACGGTGGATTCAGGATCGAACCGATCTTAAATGTTTTTCACCTTTTTCTCTTTTAACCTTTTTATCCAGGTCCCTGACCCGATGTTTTTTCTTCTTTTTCAAACACCCCGGTGGACCACGCCTCTCATCTCCGCGCGCTCTCAGCCCACCGCTCCGTATCGCCCACTCACAATGGCAACTCTACTGGGGATATTTCTAAAACTTGTTTTTTTAAAGGTTTTAGATTTTTGATAAGTGCTGAAAATTATTGATCACATTATTCCATTTTTTCTTAATTATGATATATTCATAATAACACATTACAACAGAAGGGATTAGCCTATAAGTCTAAGGTACCCCCATTACCACGAATCTCTCTCTTGTACTAATCTACCTCCATGAGAAAAGATAGTACTTGAGCGGGTAGAGCACTTGTTACCATATCGCATGTACCTCCCTCAACCCATTTAGGGAGATGCTTGGAGTGTATTTCAGTGCAACAAGAACCTTCTACATGAGCAACCCATCTATACACCCTCATGTAAATAAGCCACAGGCATTTTTCCTAGGGTGTTACCCAAACACGCGATCATGCATTATATTTTCCTGTAGGTGCTTTCCTTAGTATCCTCACGATACTAAGATGAACCAAACCTTAGGATAGAGACTAGCCAAAAACCCTATGCGTGGGAGTTGTATGGTTGGAAGAAAGATAATGTGTGCTATTTGCTAAATGTTCACTTCTTTCCATGCATTGTACAAATATGCCATGCTAACCACGAATCTTAGTGAAGACACTTGAACGCACACACTCATGATACTAAACATGGTTTGATGTCACTCATATGTAGGAACTTAGTCGACACTCAAAATAGTGTCACCTTAGGATAACTTGAAACCGACTATAATCATGTTGCATCACTCACCCACATTTTTGCATGATGTCCACATGACATCCGACTCGTAAGATAAACTTACCAAAATCCTGACACGATGCCCATTGAGCATCCGAATTACCGCCCTTCTGGGGCACCCGTATACACCAAAAGCCTACCTTAGGTAAATGTGAATACAAAGGATATCCCAGTTGATGTCCTAACCCAAGCCCTCGTATTTTGCTCATACATCACTACATACCTTTAGTGACAATGTCTACTGACATCTAAGACTTTAGCTAGATAGGGGCAAAACGACCAAAACATTCATTTAGGGAATACCTTACACTAGAGTCCTTCACATAGCCTACTCACACATAAAGAGAGTTAACTCTCAAACCTTTAACCTATCACCACATGGGTAATTAGGCCACTTCATTACATCATTCCACTTTACGTTGTCCCAACAATAGGATACAAATCTCAAAACCAATGGACCTTCATTCATCGCATGCACTAACGATTCTATTCTTTTTTGTGTGTAATTTTATCTTACATAATGGCACGCTAACCCTTTTTTGCAGCCATAACATTAAACATCTCACGCATCAATCACACATCATGATTTTACATGCATTCCTTGATGAACTCCTTATGTATATCAGCTAGGAAAAGGCCACTTCATCAGAAAACTTGGACCAGGGCGTCTGGCCAGCTGATCCGTCTATCTCCAATCACGGCTCATCAGGAAGGAGTTCCGTATACCGACTCTAGCTCAGATTCCGATCAAGATACTCCTCGTAGTTTTCACAACATGTCTAACCAGCAGGAAGAGAATGTGATTAATGAGCAAACTCTTGGAGAGGCTCAGAACCCGCCAGGAAATCAATCGTCGGTGGGCTCCGAGATTGCTGCACCTATGAACGCTTTCGCCAATAGCAACCAATTTTTGTCACTCTTCACACTAGAACTGAGCAGCCTGAGCAGAGGGTGAATGATGTGGTACCAAATGTTGGTGGCATAACTCTAACAGGTGGACCTTCAGTGTTCCCAAGTGCTGGCATAATCACCCCTGCACTCTATGAGGGTCAACCGCAAACAGTATATGAGCCACAGATGGCGGCTAGTTCCTCCAAGGGTAGCCGGGGCATGCTTCTTTCAGCCTAAGGGTAGTAGGGTCTTCAGAGATTAGGCCCTCTTCTAATTACATTTCTTTTGCTCAAGGGGTGGCTCAGCCCACCGTGCCCAGCTAGGGCGGACCCTCTCAGACATTCCAGGATCAGGGGTAGTACTACCCAAGTTCGTAGTATGGGGGCATCTCAGAGACCCCAAATAGTTCCTTCAATAGCTTGGAATGGCTAAACTCTGGAGACAGTTCTTAGCCACTCATGTGCAGGGGTAGAGGGGTGCAATCCCAATGTAGCCCATAGTTGGGGATGAGGATACTTTGCCACCGACTTTTGCTATGCCTCAATTTGAGAAGTACATAGGCAACACTGATCCTCGTGCGCATGTTGCACATTATCAGAATGTGATGAGGGCTTTGAGGATCAGTGATCGAATGATAGAAAAACTGTTTATTGTTACGTTGGGAAGCCCGCTAAATGAGTGGTACAGTCACTTGCCGATAGAGGTAGATTATGATTGGGGATGTCTGTCCTAGGTAATGGTGGACCATTATGGGTTCAATACTCTAATAATCATAACCATGCAGAATCTGGAAGCTGTGAAGTAACAACCGGGGGAGAATTTCAAACCCTATTTTGAGAGATGGATGGCTGCGATTATAGTCTTGCCTATCTTTATCGGAGATGATCATGAAGCTATTAGATGGTGCACTACCATCTTATCGAAAGAGGCTAGGATCTGAAACTTTCCATAGCTATCAAGAAGTTTTCATTCGAGCTGAGAAGATAGAGCGTTATGATGCCATGGAGGCAGAGACGGGATAGCAGGTTGCTAAGCCCTATTACAGAAAGAATGATTCCAATCTAGTGTAGGTGAAGATGAAGCAACCGGCAGTACAATTGGTGAATGAAGAGAAGGTAGTCGCTGTTAGGTTACCAAAGGAAGAATATCATGGCATATCGCCATATGCTGCTAATTTGGGATTCTTGTTCACCAAGCTGCATAAACTTAATCAGTTAGAGAGCTTGAAGAAGCATGTCCCTCCCAGGCCGGAAGAGAAGAATAATTATTACCATTATCATGTGGCCACGGGGCATCGTACAAATAACTGCAAGGAGCTGTTAAAAGCAATTTAGAAGCTGGTGGCTGATAAGGTCATCCATGAGCTAGCACTCAAGCCTAGCACGAAGAGCAACCCCTTACCAAATTTTGAGGTGAGGGTAGGAATGATTAACTCGGGGCTAGATGAGAGGAAGGTCTTGAGCTGCCTATCTGAAGGATTTGGAGAATTCATGATGATGATTGGGTCAGGATGTGATCCTGATCGGGTTTTGAAGATGCTGGAGGAAGAGTCGAACCACCGAGGGTGTGGGGGGAAGATTAAAGCTATTGAGATAAACTTTGCTAAGATGCCGGCATTTATCGGCCAAAAACCTACTTCGCTTCGCGTAGGGAATGAAATGTCAAGAGAAGCACCGACCGGCAAAGGAGAAGAGTATGTGATGGTGATTGAGTCAGGGATGGACTCTGACGATGTAATGGAGATGCTTGAATCTGAGTCAAGCAATCGAGTGATTAGAGAATGGGAAGAAGTCCCGGGGGCTAGTTTCAGCTTAACCGGTATGTTAGTTTTTTACAGGAATGACGTGTCGTCTTCCCACTTGTCTAAATTTTATATCTTGTGTCGAGCACAGGGTCTTTCTCAAGATATGATAGCTACACTATTTCCGTGCTCTCTAGTTGGAGTAGCAAGTCAATGGTACGAGATGCAGTCAGTTGATACCAAGAGCAATTGGAACTACATCTCTACAAAGTTCCAGGCGAAGTTCGCATTTTTAGAACCTCTGAAACAAACCATGTGAGATATGCTCGCTTATGTACAGAGGGAAGGATAAGCGCTCACCGGCTACATAAAGCGGTGGATGTTTATCTATCTAGTGCTGGCGCCAAGACCATCTAAGCTTTCTGCAGTACAATTGATAATAGTTGGATCCCTAGATCGGTATTGCTATCATTTATCAAGGCTGGCAGTCCCAGATTTTGAGGAGTTATCTTTTCATGCTCATCATCTCAATAGGGAGATAATGACCAGGCACCGTAATGTCCACATAGTAGGATCAAGGATACCCATTGATTCCATGCTAGCAATGTTATCTCGGTCTAATCTGATGGTAAATGCAGTGGTTGATGAAGATGAAGGCCCCGAAGATGATCCTTTGGCAGAAGTGTTCTTGGTAGAGGGGGGTGAACCACGGAAGGATGCAATAAAGATGGAATCTGGGAAAGCACCAGCAAGGGTGCCGATTGATCTTGATGCATATGTCCCCAAGTCAAGAAGGAAGAGGAAACATGAAGAAGGAACCTTGGCTGAGGGAGAGATCATTTTTGGTGGGAAGATGCCCATAAGCTTGGATTCCTACAAGTTGAAGGGGCGACGTAGCCAATCGGAAGACCGATATGACCAGTACCCTTGGGTCAATTCTAGGGAAATAAGAGTGATGGAGAATTGAGTACTAAGGGTCACTCGGAGTGGCAGGGTTTTCATAAAGGATGAGACTGTACAGCTCAATGACTCCAGGCCGGAGGAAATAGCAAGAGAACAGCCCAAACCACCTCTACCCCCAAAGGTGGATGAAGATATGCCAGACATAGACCCTTTGATAAATCAGTGGAAGGGAACTCAGGCCAAATACAGCATTTAGAGGTTTCTGAAGACTTCACAAAAGCATAGAATGGGCTTAGTCAAAAGGCTAATGGAAATGCCTGCCACACCTACAACCTCAGTGATCGAGATGTGTACTGCTATCGGGGAAGGAATTGCACCCCCTCAAATATCGTCCATAACTTTTGATTAGTCAGAACTGCCACAGGAACTAGGACTGCACAATTGGGCCTTATTTATCCGGGTTCACATTTTTTATCACACAATACCGTGTGTAATGGTAGATGATGGCTCGGCTCTCAATCTTCATCCTCTTAAGGTCCTACCTCATCCAGGTCTAAGGGAGGATATGCTCGCTAAATCTGACATGGTAATCCGAGCCTACGATGATTCAAAGAGGGGCGTAGTAGGTAGCTTCGAAGCAGAGGTCACCGCTGGAGGAGTGACCTCTAATGTAAAGTTCACTATGTTGTATATTCTAGTAACTTATTCATTGCTTCTAGGCAGGCCATGAATCTATGCAATAGGGACAGTCCCTTCTACTCTCCATGAGAAGATAAAGCTCATACATAAGGGGAGGCCGGTGATGATCGAGGCTGATAAGGAATCAATGATGGCAGTTGCTGCATTTGAGGAGAGAACAATGCAAGGGCAGAGGGTGGCAACGGTCATAGAAGAAAAGAAGAAGGGGCATAGAACCCCAAAGGGATATCACTTCTTCCCTGGAGGCTTGAAAACTCAAATGAAGAAGCAGGGTTTTATCCTTGGAAAAGGATTGGAGAAATATCATCAAGGAATTGTCAGGGCCATTGTTCCTATCCTTGTCACACCTGGTTTAGGCCTGGGTTTCACCCCGGGTATGAAGACGTACGAACACAAATGGCCCATGCTCTGTAACATGGTAAGCGTCTGCGAAGCTGAAGGTGCTAAGGTATTTTTGGGAGAACCAGAACCGATGATCCTGAATGGAGAAGAGGTCAAGGGGCTCGAGATATTCAACGATGTCTTTAACTTCAAGATCGGTAAGCTGATTGAACCCCCGTTGATGCTGATATAGAAGAAAAACCAATCCTAGCAGTAACCCCGATCGAGGAGTCTAGAAAGGGCAGAGTACTAGAAGATGCAATGGCAGCTTTCACCAAGGCTGTTAATGAGCTAATGAAGAAAGGCGATACAAGCACTATCAAGCTACTCACTGAAAAGCTAGCACAGACCACTCTCGAGGAAGAACCTACCATTGACGCACCTGCTGCTGCATCAACTGAAGCCCCTCCGCCTGTGGAGGCGGAAATAGATGATGTATTTATGAGCATTTTTTATTTTTTTGACAATTTTGCCAACGAGGCCAATTTAATGAAGTACGACAATTTTGCTTACTTTTTTTATGTTCTACCTGACGGCACTATGCATTCATACGATCATGCACATAACATCTTTAACATTCATGACACATCACCAAATGAAATTAACTTGGGTACAAATGAGTCACCAAAAATGGTGACGATTTCCAATTATTTGAATCCTGAAGAAAAAAGAGAGATCACAAATGTACTTAAATGGCACGTAGCAGTGTTTTCTTGGTCATATGAGGACATGCCTGGAGTGGATAGATAAATCGTGGAACATCACATCCCAACTGACCCTCGAATCAAGCCAGTAAAATAGAAGCTGCGTCGCTTAAGGCCTGAATGGGTAGAAAAGGTCAAGGCTGAACTGGCAAAGTAGATTGAAGCAAAATTCTTAGAGGTGGTTGAATACCGATGTGGCTAGCCAACATTGTCCCAGTAGAAAAGAAGGATGGCAAGGTCAGAGTCTGTGTAAGATGATTTCCCCTACCCCACATTGATGTACTAGTCGAGAGCGCAGCAAGGGCAGCTATGTATTCCTTCATGGATGGATTCTCAGGCTATAACCAAATACTAATGGCAATAACCAACAAGATCAAAACAGCATTCATCACTAAATGGGGCGTATACTGCTACAAGGTGATGCAGTTTGGTTTGAAAAATGCTAGTGCATCATATCAACGGGCCGTCACAACCCTCCTACATGATATGATCCACAAGGAGGTGGAAGTTTATGTGGATGACATGCTTATGAAGTCCAACACCAGGGAGGAGCACCCAACTATCCTAGATAAGTTTCTCACCAGAATCGAGAAATACAATCTCCGATTGAACCCCACAAAGTGCGTATTTAGGGTTACATCAGGGAAACTCCTGGGGCATATAGTCAGCCAAAAAGGAATTGAGACGGATCCTGATAAAAGAAAAGCCATTAGGGATATGCCCATGTCAAAAACTAAGAAAGAAGTCTGATCTTTTCTGGGGTCTCTATAGTATGTAAGCAGATTTATCGCTAGACTCACTACCATCTAAGAGCTAATCTTCAAACTACTACGAAAGGACCAACCAGTAGTTTAGAATGACCAGTGCCAAGTAGTGTTTGACAAAATCAAACAATACTTGTTAAGCCCACTCATCCTCCGCCCACCAGAACCTGGAAAGCCCTTGATCCTATACCTAGCAATAGAAGAGTCATCGGTTGGAGCCATGCTGGTGCAAGAACACGAAGACAAAAGTGAACATGCAGTGTACTACTTGAGCAAGAAATTACTCGAGTATGGGTCACGCTACACCTTGGTGGAGAAAAATTGCACAATGATGGTTTGGTTGACAAAGAAGCTGCGTCATTACTTCCAATCTTACTGAATAAAAGCCGTTGCGAAAATAGACCCAATGAAGTACTTGTGTCAGTCGCCAACACTAGCTGGAAAACTCTCACGATGGTTATTGCTACTATCTGAATTCGACATTGAATATGTAACCAAAAAAGTCAGTAAGGGACAAGCAGTCACCGAATTTTTGGTAAATCAACCATTGGACTCTGATTACGTTGAAAATCTAGAATTCCCAGATGAGCAACTAGCATTGATAGAGGATGCCGGTGCAGCGTTTAAAATGTTCTTCGACGATGCAATGAACAGGAACGGAGCTGACCTAGGTATTGTATTAATAATACCAAAAAACAAAGTTATACCTGTGAGCGGGCGACAAGGAGCGGTGGGCCGAGAGCGCGCGGGATTCAAAGGCGCGGTCCACCGGGGTGTTTGGAAAAAGAAGAAGAAGAAAAGCACCGGGTCTGGGAAAAGGTTAAAAAAAGAGAAAAAGGTGGAAACATTTAAGATCGGTTCGAACCCGAATCCACCGTCTCTCAGTGTGGAGTCGCCACCTGGATTAGCTCTTTCCAGGAATTAGAGTCCTGTGAGGCATAACATCCAGGGGACGGCCCACCAAGACATAGAGATTCAGGTCCGGGATAAGTTGCTTATTTCTTATTGGATCACATTAAATTACATCTACAGAAAATCGTTTTCTTTTAATTGTGCATATTCGCACTTAGGCCATTTTTGGAGTTAAATGCATGATTCACATATTACGAAATATAAACCATCCATAAAGCGGAAAAATAAACCATCCATGAAACTATAAGTAAATACATAAAGTAAATGTGGAAAATAAAATTACAAGGCTTCAAAAATCGGGGGATGCAACCGCCCGCTAACGTATTAATGACATTTCCCGAAAAATGAAATTGCGATACCCGAAGGAAAATAAAATCCTAAACATACATCTAATCCTAATCTACCTACATCCACAAAGGTTAGCACAGGGGATAACACGCATGTTCGATTTTGGATTTGCGAGGCCCGCGTGGCCTTAAGAGGATCAATCGCAATACTGTTTGTTTAAATAAAACTGTTCGTTTTATTAGCACATTGGTTGCTCATTTTAATTAATGAAATTGCTCACATGGTAAAAAGTGTGGTCTGTTATCCGGGAATATGTTTTATTCCCTTCGTGGGGCTGTTCTAACATACATTTTCTTAGGATAAAGAAAAATATGAAGGAGAATTACAACAGTTAAAATAAAATAAAAGATGAAAATCCTAGGTCCACAGAGGAATTCAGAAGAAGAAATTAAACAATGAAAATACGGAATTGCAGTTCTAGGAACTCAGAGGCTTACCGTTACTTAACGAATCCACGTCGAAGAATTCGATCGGTCGTTTAGAAATCGTCCTCGTCCTTTGAGTTTAGGTAAAAAAAGTTGTAGTAAAAAAAGTCCAAAAAATTGTTCGTTTCAATTCTCAGGAACAAATGTCGTTCTAATGTAATGTTATTTTTATCTGATAATTTTTCCGATCCGTTTATCGAAAATGATCCTACTATTTATAGGAAAATCTCGAAAAATCTAAAAATGGAAAGTTATTCCGGCAAAGGGGCCTCGCTGGAGAAAAGGCCTCGCAAGGCTATCCCACCTCGCGTGAGGCTTGCTCGCGCGTCCGCGAGGGTCCCTTAGGACCCTCGCGCGAAGCCCCCACGAGGGCTCCTTAGGAACCTCATGAGCAAGCCCCGTGAGGGTCACTTAGGACCCTTACGGGGAGGCCCCGCGAGGGATCCATAGGACCCTCGCGAACAAGCCCCGCGAGGGTTCCATAGGACCCTCACGGGCATGCCCCGCGAGGGTTCCATAGGACCCTCGCGAGCAGGCCCCGCAAGGGTCGCTTAAGTCCCTCGCGGGGAGACCCCACGAGGGTTCCTAAGAACCCTCGTGGGCAGGCCCCGCGAGGGTCGCTTAAGATCCTTGCGGGGAGGCCACGCGAGGTTCCCTCACGTTTTCGCGAGGCCCCCTCGCGTGCGAGCGAGGTTCCCTCGCTTTTTCGCAAGGCTCCCTCGCGTGCCAGCGTGGCTCCCTCGCGTGTGCGCGAGGCTGCCTACTATCGGGATTACGTTTTTTTTATTAATTTATTTTTTATTAATTTCTAAATTAAATAATTTAGAGACGAGGACGATTCCAATTCGGATACGTCAGGATACTCGAAAATGTGTGAGTCAAGGATAAAATCCCATAAAAGCCGTCATCATCTAACGCGTGAGCTGGTACAAAATCCCGTGCTCACAATACCCCTTTCCAAATGATTGGAGTTCCCAATAACAAACAACGGGGCAGAATATGAAGCTTGCCTATTTAGGTTGGAAGCACTTCGAAAGGCACGGGTAAAAGAAGTATCGATGGTTAGAGACTCAGCTCTGGTTATTAAACAAGTCACTGGCAATTGGGAAGTAAGAGAAGAATCACTTTGACCCTACGTGGAAGTAGTATGGAAAATCTCATAAAACTTTTCCAAATTCATATTCAAACATGTGCCCAGGGATGAAAACCAAATGGCAGATACACTCGCTACACTAGCATCAATGTGGAAAGGCCCTAGAACTTAGTCAATCAAGCCTGTTGTGCTACAAATGGCCAAAGAACCCTTCTACTGTCACCTAGTGGAAACGGAGGATCAACAAGCTATTGGGAATTGGTCCTTCGACATCATCAAGTTTTTACTGATAGGGGAATACACAGAGGGCGTAACAGACTCTGAAAGAACCTCATTACGGTGATTAGCGACTCAGTTCCATCTAGTAGAAGGGGACCTGTTCAAATGAACATCCGAAGGAATGCTATTGAGATATCTCACAGAACAGGAGGCACTGTTGGCAATGCGATAAATGCACACGGGAGATTGCGGTCCACACATGAATGGGATAGTACTGGCTAAGAAAATACAACACCAGGGATATTATTGGACAACAATAGTCACTGGCTGCATATCAGAAGTACGAAAGTGCCATGAGTCCAAATATATGGTGACATCAACCATCTACCCCCATCCGAACTCCATAGCTTATCTACTCCTTGGCCATTCTCAGCGTGGGCCATCGACATTATTGGCGAGATTTGACCAAACTCGACTAATGGACATCGATTCATTATAGTAGCAGTCGACTACTTTTCAAAATGGGTGGAAGCCGAATCCTACACCAATATCAACGTTAAGAAGATGACCAAGTTCATTGAAAAACATATATTCGCCCGTTATGGCATCCCACATCACATTGTATCGGATAATGGGGTTCAATTCCAAGGAGCCACATCAGACCTAATGAAGAAATATGGGATCGAGCACCATCGGTCATCACCATACATTCCACAAGCTAATGGAGCAGTAGAAGCAACCAACAAGGTGATTAAGAAAATCTTGAGCAAGATGGTTGTTACCTACAGGGACTAGGATGATAAATTACCATTCGTAGTGTGGGGATACAGGACGAGCGTCAAAACTCCAACCAATCAAACCCCTTTCTCATTAGTGTATTGGATGGAAGCATTTTTACCGGTGGAAATGGAAGTGAAATCACTTCGAGTAGCACTAGAGGTGAGGTTAGAGGAGTCAAAATGGGCAAAGGCCAGGTTCGAACAATTGAACATGATTGATGAACAGCGGCTAAAGGCATTGGATCATTTACAGATGTACCAACAATGCATGGCAAGGGCATATAACAGTCAAGTTAGAGCCAGAAACCAACCATTAAAAGTAGGAGACTTGGTTCTGAAACAAACAAGGCCCTCAAATGTGGATCAATGGGGAAAGTTTCACCCAAATTGGGAAGGCCCTTATGTCATTAAGAAAATCTTGAGCAAAGGAGCTGCCATGATCATGGACATGGATGGAAACGAGTTCGTCAATCCAATCAATCAAGATAAGCTCAAGCGCTACGACGTGTAAAAGTAAAAGAAATAAATTTACAAAAGCGGTACACCCAAAAAGATAGAAACCAGTCTGCCAAATGGCACTTGGCTGTTTGGGCAACAATTTGGACCATTCTTGTATAAAAACTAGAAATGTCTGCTGAGTTGAAAACCTGTGAAGGGTGACTCAGGCAAAAATTAGGATAAGGTGAGGAATAGAGGGACCGCGAGTTAGAAAACATGCTCTAGGCTAATTGGCGGCAGGACTCAAATCATTGGAAAACTTGTACCCTTTTAAAGTAGTTCAATGAAATGTATTATGTTTGCAATGATTTATGTCTATGTTTATATGAATAGTGTGCATACAAAATATCGCAAGTAAATAAAATTCAACAAAATTTCATAATCCAGGAATAAGTCAAAAACACAAGTCAGAAAACAATAGGCAAAAACAAATAAGATCTAAGGGTGCCAGTCATTCCACCGTGCACGCTTCCTCGAAGTGTGAGGAAGGGGATCTAAACCATCCTCATCCCTCTCCCACTCATGATATACCATAAAGTGCTGATCAACATCGGGGAGTACCTTGATCTCGCCAAGCCATCCACGGTAGAACTCATCAGTATCAATGGTCTCTAGGGAAGTTTAATCCAGTTAAACAACTCGAGAGCGTGCCTAGAGCCTCCGTATCACTTCAGGCATGTCAGGACCAAAGTTATGAAAACGGGTCAAGCATATAGACCGAGGAACCCTTTGCTGACACCCATACTGCCTGCACAGACGAGAAGGGGAATAGGACGTGACGCGAAACAGCCCCATCATCAAAACACCAAAGTTATGGATGTCAGTTACCAAGAACGAAATCTCCAACCAAGGGCTGAGCCAACGAACCTCAGAAGATCGGTAGGAGCCTGGAATCTCGACCCAAGCACCTTTGCTCAGTGAACAATGGTCCTTCCTAGTGAAGCCTCTAGGACCATAATGCGAAGGGAGGTATAGAGGCCTTCCCTAAGCGGGGATCAGCAATCAAGTGAAGCTTCTCCAACAGCCATACCTACGTTAATCCATTCGTTTAAACAAACAACGAAAATCACGAAAGAAAGAGATAAGGAAAGTGAATTACCTCTAGTAAAGCAAAATGGTGCCCTGCTAAATCTAGATTCACCGAAGCAGCGTCTTAGTGGATCAGACTCTCAGCCAAGGCTAAAGCTACAAGAGAAATGCCTGTGGAGAGTGGGTCAACGATCGACAGCAAGCGGAAAGGGGTAATTGCTCCAACCCCACAAACAAACTCCGCCAGAAGAAGTAGAGTCACCATCGAGGGCTAAGCTAGATGGCTGTTGGGTGTGTTTTCACACCAGCTAAGGACAGCCACAACCCGGAAGCCACCAACATCAGGGGGAGCTGATAAAAAGCATCCGCTAGACTCCAAGTTCCATAAACCCTTCAGCTTATCTTCACCTCTAAATTGGAAAGAAGGAAAGGCAAAGGATAGTCTCGCGGGGGATATTGGCATCGACTCCTTCAGAAAAGAGAACCCCAGGATAGCATGAAACTCCTCAACCAAGGGGCAAAGCTCAAAGTCAGTAAAATGAAAAACATGAGTAGCAGGGTCCCAAAACATCAAAGCAGCACGGATAAAGGCCATATTCACAAGCCTAGAAGTAAGGTATTGAAGACCTCGCAGACCAAAACGCTCAATCCTTCGCCAATCGGGTCCTCAAATGGTGCGGAGAAAGACCCTAAGGCGCTCGTTATAGGTTGACATCAGAAAGGATGAGAGCTAAAGAAAATCCCTCAAGACCGGTGTTGCCTACATATATTAGCCGCATACATTAGCATTAACATTCATTCATACATATACAAAAAAATTCACAAATAAGCAAGCATATTCGTAAAATAAAACACCACATGTGGGGACCCGGCACTGCGAAAGGCCGAAATCCCCTTTTCTTTCATAAATTAGAAGTCTTTTTAAGATTTTACAAAGTGGAGCTATCTAAAAAATCCGGTTTAAAAGGAGGAATCTAAAACTAAAGCTAATAGGGAGCTCCTAAGCATGAGCCGCCTAAGCGTTATCTCCACCCATCGGATCTCGGGGTAACATGGTGGATATCTTAAGGTCCTCGACACCCAGCCTCTCGAGAGCACCACCTGCTGAACCGGACAAAGGAGGAGGCTGGGGAGAGTGAAGAAAACCGGTGTCCCATTCTGGAGTGAAGAGTCACCCAGCATCTAGGTCATCAAGTAGGTAATCGATATCAAATGTAAGAGGCTGGTGAGGACCCGAGGTGGAAGCCCGTGCTTCTGCTCGAGCCTGCTCTCCTATAGCATTCTACCATAACAACTCCTGATATTGAGCCTGCAAACTCTAGTGACTAGCTTCCAAACTCTAATGTTGAGCCTCCAAACCCTGGTAACGGACTCCCAACTCCTAGTGGCTAACCTCAAGGCTACGATGGCTGATATCCAGTGACTGGAAGTGAGCGTCGAGCTCTTGGTAGTGTCGCAAAATCATGAAAATCATATAGTCATAAGACATGTCACGAAAATCACATCCATGTACATAAAAAATGACATTTCATGCATTACATATGACATGTTGAGAAATACAACATACACGTGTAATCCCATCCTGTGAAATCATCAAGTCCCTCAATGCAAAGGAATGTCTAGCTACCCGATCCATCTCCTCACGTATGACCTGCAAAAGGAAAGGAGTGAGTAAACAAATGGCAAGATGCCCCCAAAGATCGCTGGTAATCTAAAACTCACATGAGTAGTATCGGAAGGGTCGTAGGCTAACGTATGGGAGCTCAGGGGAAGAGGCACCTACCGTGAGTTTCCCATGGAACCCATCAAGTAGAATGTAGAGTTAAGGGGAACCACAAACCTCCCCTCTATGATGCCTACAGATGTACTCGCGTCCCCGGCCGCAGCATTCAAATCAGGCACGCGAACCCTCTTCTAGGCAAATTCCTACAAAGATAGACAAACCGTCAAAAACGGGATCAACATGGGTAAAACAATTAACACATTTCATACCCCGCATTTCACACTAGTGCCGCTAGCACCTGCACCGAAACCACCATCAACTCTCGGACCCCTAACACAAGTAGGGGGACGCTCTGCCTCGGCCAGAGTTGGCGGATGAAGCGAGAGCAGCCTCTCCCTAATGAAGGCCTCGTAATCACCATACAGCCCGGAGAGCCTCATGCCATGTTCCTCAAAGAGCATCTCCCACTCATCGAGATCAGTGACCACCAAGTGTGCCTAGAATAGTTCGGTGGGAGGCGCAGGCGGAATGTGCCTCTCAAATACTGGCTTAGTTCGCCAAAACTGAATACACACTCCCAAGTACCACTCACGGGTCCTGGGCCCCTCAAGGAAGAAGCGGTTGCGATCCACGTCTCGTCGGATCTCCCTCACCATATGATAGCTTGGAAGACCCCTCCATGGGTTACGCTCCACCTGAAAAGAAAGAATGTTAAAGTCAGAATAAATCTAAAGCTGAAAAGGTGACCGTATCAATAGAAATGAGGTCCATCTCCTGCTCAAGAGTTAACTCGCAAAGATGTTGATAGTAGTTGGCATAATCCAAAAAATCTCCCACGAATGATGAAAAAATCCGCCCCATGCATGAGGTGCCCTTCGGAGCGTCAACAAACTGTGGGGTAGGGAGGAACCGATGATAGAAAGCCCATGCCTAAAAAATAAAGGGATCAGTTAAGGTCAATCAATCAATAACCGACGTATACAAATCATAAAGTAAGCAAACAATACCTGAAGAACCATGGGGTAGCAATGCAGAGTACGTAAACAACCCCGAACGACTAAGTCAAGGGCAAAATAAGTCTATTCTAAGATCACCCGTGGCCAATTAAGGCCACTAACCTTGTCCAAATCTGCTAGCGGCTCAATCAGCCCATAGTTGATCTCGCTGTTCGAGATCGAGAAAAATGTCACACTCAATAGGGTAACCAAAAACGACCGGAAGTATAGAGGAATCTCGGCCTCGGAAATAGACTATCGACCCGTCCACTAGTCAAACAACACGCTATAATGCAACACCCAGCCTCTACGGTCAACGCCGAGTAGGTCTCTGACGCGATTACAAGTAGTTTGAACCTTGAAGAACCGCTCCAAAAAGGCATCGAACAGGATCACAGTACCAGCCCAGGGTAGACCAATGATCGCTACAACATCAGAGGGAGTAATGGTAACCTCCCCGATCAAGGTGGAAGGTGTGCGAAATGTCGCATCACCTCTGAGCAAGAGCGATCGATATAGCTTACGGTAATAAGGTAGGCCTTAAGGATCAGGCCAAGGGACCGAAGTCGGTGGCCTTGATAGCCTAAACTAGCTCGGGGTGAGAAGAAGCGTGATGATACCATGCTTAGATTGTAGAATACCCACCAGTAGGATGCAGCGTGGGGGACTGCAAAACAAATTAAATAATACGCATTTTGTAATTAAACGCAAAGAACGGCAAGAAAAACACCAAAAATATTTTATTTAAATAATATAGATCCAAAGCACGTTTGGATCCCGAACTTTATTTTTATCTTTTAATCTTTCTACTTCTCACGTTTCTCAAAGAGGTCCTCAGATATTCTCAGGTTTAAAACAAATTTAGAACCCAAGTCCTATTATCGTTTGGATAAATATTTTCTTCCAAGTTTTTTTCGGATCCGAAAAATGTTTGGACTCCGAGCTTTGATTATTTTCTAATCTCTTTTCCACAAAAAAAGACAAAATAAAAAAAATATATACATATATATAATAAAATTATAAATTTTTTCTTTTACGAAAAGAACCCGGAGAGGCACTGCTGGAAAAATCTGGCAAGCCCCCGATGCCTCGCCAAAGGGTCAATGGCGAGGGTCCCTTGGGGCCCTCGCCAGCAGGCCTAGCTGGGGTCCTAAGGGACCCTCACCAGTAGGCCTCGGGAGGGTCCCATGGGACCCTCTCCAGCAGGCCTCGCAAGTGTCCTTAGGACCCTCGCCAGGAGGCCTCGCGAGGGTTCTAATACCCTTGCCAATATGTTTGGTGAGGGTCAAACCCTCACCGAATTGCCTTGTGTCCGTCGAAAAAAAAAATTCCGGCAGACCTGAATTTGTCTTTTTCATATATTTATTATTTTTTCAGGATAAAATTCCATGATTTAAGGATCGATTCCAATCTAGAATAAATTGCACGAAAAATGATAAATAAGAATGTTATTGGCAAATACCTCGGTCCGGGAAAGGTGAGGCTGAGCTGGAAAATCAGGATCCAATGTCTCTATAGGTTAAGTAATTGTAAACCCAGCATTGTGTCGCTCGCTGCCAAACCATATGTGGCGTCAATATCGATGGAAAATATGCCGGGATCATTGGTAGGCTGAGGAACGAGGTGAGAGGTAAGATGGAGTGCCCTAGCAGGAACCTTCGACGGTATGATTTCTAGAGAGAGGGAAAAGCAAGAGTGTTTTAGAGAGAGATATATATATATATATATATATATTTATGTATGTATGTATGTATATATATATATTTATGTATATATGTATGTATGTACATATATATATATATATACATACATATATATATATATATATATACACACATATGTATATATATGTATATATATGTATGTATATATATACATACATATGTATATACATACATATATATACATACATATGTATATGTATATGTATACATACATATGTATATGTATATGTATACATACATATGT
>CATIWQ010586183.1:0-11918 GCA_949673415.1 Euphorbia schlechtendalii
CAATAATTGGTACCTCAATAGTCAATAACTTTAATATTTGATCACAACTTTATTTGACTATAATATTATGATTGCCATACACATTTATAATTTACATATGTAAGACCACACTTAATGATTTATTGGTAATAAATCCAACAACTTAAACAATTTAAAATATTTAAAAAGATAAAAGGAGAAAGTAGATTTTGAAGGACAAGTTGAAGGATAGATGAATTGGAAAATGAGAGACCCGATAAAGTCATCTTTTGCGGTCATAGATGGATGTAACGCAGGTAATATAATATTTTACCTGCATTCACATGGCATAACATCATTCCCTCTCTCATCCTTCATGATCTTCCCATCACAAGCTGGCATTGCACAAGAAGAGCCTTTAGCTCCGGCCATCTGAGGATGTGTCACTTCTGAATCAATTACTTTATCCATCAAATGCACCCGTGTGACGTGTCACGCTGTTAAATCCTCCTGTGAACAGAGAATTTGATACGTATTGTTCTTCTGCTTTTGTAGCCACGGAGCTATCCATTGGCTGATTATCCGGCATTGGTGAAATATGAACTGTATAATTCATGTAATTCGCCGGATATTTCGCCGGACATATCAAGGTCTTCCCTTGATAAACTCACATATTGGCCACTTGAAATCTGGCGGGCGAATTTCACCATTTGTCCACTTGATGATCGGTTCCCAGTTGATACTCCGCCGGAACCTCCCGGCGTTCTTAAGGCTTTCTTTGATGGTGCAGACGATAAATTTGACATTTTTTCCAGGAAATTAGTAATTAATTACTATATTAATTATGGGTTTACGAAATTTGATTAATCTATAAATTTTCACCATTTTTTTAAGTTTTGTGATAATAAACAAGAAGAAATGAAAGACCTAAAGAGAAAATGGTAGATGAGAGAAATTAAGATGAATGGTAAAGACTAATTTCGGTTTTTTAATTGAATTGTGGTTATAGTTTTACGACTTTTAAGGAGATTTAACTCGATAATTATTTTATTTTTTGATTATTTATTGTTATAACTATCCTGAATTTGTGAGAGATGAGAATGTTGAGAAATGTGATATATAGTGGTTATTCTGAACTGTTGATATGATTGAAAAGATGAGTATGATGAGTTCCCAAAGTGTTTTCGTGAGATGAAATTGTACCCGGTTTAAATGTCATTTTT
The DNA here is from genome assembly GCA_949673415.1 of Euphorbia schlechtendalii. NCBI lineage: Eukaryota > Viridiplantae > Streptophyta > Magnoliopsida > Malpighiales > Euphorbiaceae > Euphorbia > Euphorbia schlechtendalii. Next base: position 1,182 of record CATIWQ010586183.1, read on the forward strand.
GTGATCTTAATATTGTTTTTTATTTAAGATTTAATACATTAACATTCCTTTAAAGTTGGTTTAGAAAATCAGATATCACCTTTAAATTACAAAAAGTCCAGATACGCCTCTCAAGTTGGCAATTTCGAACCAGCTAACCTTCAATATGAATTTGATTTGTTAAAATTTGATTGGTTTGACTTTTCAAAGATGTCATTTTTTTTATTTTTTTCTCTTCAACCAGAATTTGACACGTAACATTGAGGAGACAAATTGATGCATTTTTACCAAATTAAGGGGAGTAACTGATCTTTTTAAAAATTGAGAATGACATCCAATTTTTTGAACTAACTTTAAGAAATGTTAATGCATTTGACCTTTAGTGATTTTGTGATTTATCAATGTCTTAGCCTAACACGTGACATTTAAAGGTGTGAGTCTACTAGACACAGTAATTGAGATCAATGAGGATTTTCTTTCCTTTTAAATAAGCTCAATTACACAATTTTTCTTTCTTCAAAAAATCCCCTATCTACTATAGTTATATATGACAAGAGCTTATTCAACTATATAAATCATTATATGAATCAGCTGCATGTTTCAGTTTTGTTTTGTTTTAGTATATAATTATTATCCCATTTACTTTTCAAACTATAATTAAAATTTTGATTATTCGATAATCTACTATTGTATATTTATATTCAGTATATTGAAAAGAAATACATTAAAATTTATTTTTTTAGCTTGTTTATCCATAAATCATAAGATTAAACAACAAAAGTATGCACTTATGTAACTTTGTGATATAGTTCTAGTATATTTTATATATCGACATTATATTGTTGGACCCGGATGTCCCTATACCAGTTTTAAATCCAAACTTACCATACTGATATCACTTGTTGAAAGAATGTGAAATATATAATAAAAAAGATAACAAGAACAATCAACAAAAACCACAGCCCAAGGAACCACCACACTAGAAAAAACCTATAAACATCTTTTGTAATGTAGTTTTTGGCATGGACTCTGTTGAACTATTCAATATAAAGTATAAATTAGTCAAGTGCAATATATTTTTAGTTAATATATTTATTAAAGAAAATGGTGGCAAATTGTTGTAAGAAATACTCCACTTACTACATTTTTTAAAGATAGCTTAATGACCAAAATATTATCACTCTCTTAGTATTTTCTTGGTCTTATTTTCTCGGATTTGTTAAAACTCCCAATTTGTTCAAGTTTTGTTTTTATTCAAATAATTTAACATAATTGTAGAAGATCAAAGTTCAATGAAAATGTCCCCAACTGATTTTTTGATCTTCTTTTGTTTAGAATTGGTGTAGGCATCAACACATGCAATGGCGTTTGACTTTAATATCATTTACAAGATAAGAAAAAATGGACATAAAGCAACATTATTAGCATTTATTTACTTTTTTAAAAAAAAAAATAATTAAATTTTTTTACGTATTCGAGTTCGAACCGAAGTTCTCCCTTTTCAAGAAAGCTTCATGCATGAGCTTCTCTCCTTATTCAGCTACTAATAAATTGGTTCATCTATTAATGAATTGGTGATATGTTGCTTTTTCTTGAACAAATTTGTTTAATAAATAGGTGTAAGACATGATTAAAAACTTGTTGTCATTGTTCGGGTTCTCCTTCACGAGACATGTCAAAAACACTTAAAGAGAGAAATTAAAAATAAAAAAATCACTTTTATTACTAAAGAAAAAAATGTGTAATAAACACATATATCTTTTTTTTATATACAGTCCATTCAAATTAAACCAACCTGATTATAATTATATTCAACGCCTAGTAAAAAATTGATAAAAATGCATTTTTGCTTACTGTTCTTGCATCATACCTATTGATTTATTCGATTTCACATATTTGATGCATGGCTTATCTAATTTTTGTATGACGACGTAATGGACCACTAAAAATTAATATACATGTAAGGTAAGCAAAACATTTTCATGCTCAAAACGAGAGGATTTGTATTTGAAGTTAGTTTGTAATATTCAATGAATATTAAAATTGAAAATTGAATAGTTCAATCATAAAGTAAGCACAAGTTTAGATAAATTATTCATAAAATCGAATAAAGTTAATTAGACCAGTCACCAAATAACAATTTCAATGACATTTGAATTATTGAAAATTAACCAAAAAGAGTATTTAAGTAGTTAAACAATTGATATTAAAGTAATAGGTGGCTGCTTGACTGTGTCAGTGGGCAGTTGGGGGCTTGTGTGTAGTAAAATCAACCCATGTTCTTTTACTTTATTGTATTTAATCTCAGTATAAATCTCAGTTTACTGTCAACAAATTTGTTCATAATCTCCATTCAAACCTAACATGACATATACTATAATGGAGATTGCAAGTTCCGATTCAGATGCAACAGGTAATTCGGTTGCCCTAATTGTGGGTGTTACAGGAATGGTGGGCTTAAGCTTAGCAGAAGCTCTAAAGAAACACACCACAACTTGGACAGTCTATGGCCTAGCCAGATCAACCTCTTTGCCAGCTTGGTTTCCCTCTTCTGTTCTTGATCATTTCATTTCAGTTGATCTCTTAGATCAAGAATCAACAAAGCACAAACTCACCCCTATATCCTCTCTTGCAACACATATTTTCTGGGTTGCTCTTCAAGTCGCCGAAAATGAAGAATCAAATGTTATTTTAAATGCCACCATGCTCAAAAATGTGCTTAATGTAATGAACTCGGCAGGCTTATCCTCTAGACTTAAGCATATTACACTGCAAACAGGCACTAAGCATTACATGGGTCCGATATTCGATCCTGACCTCGGAAAACATGTGCTTGTTCTTGATCAAGACCCACCTTTCAAAGAGGATTCGCCTCGATTGGCTTACCCAAATTTCTACTACACATTAGAAGATATTGTATCTAACTATGCTCCATCTGTTACTTATTCCGTGCATCGATCATCTATAATAATCGGTGCATCTACCAGGAGTTTTTATAATACTTTGCTTACTTTATCTATTTATGCTGCGATTTGTCGATTTGAGGGACTTCCGTTTAAGTATCCAGGCAGTAAGTACACATGGGAGCATTTCTGTGACATGTCTGACGCTGGGCTATTGGCCGAGCAGCAGATTTGGGCAGCACTGACAGATGGGGCTGCGAATCAAGCGTTTAACTGCAGCAATGGCCATGTTTTCGCTTGGAAGCAGGTGTGGAAGGAGCTGAGTGAGATGTTTGATGTGGGTTTTGTGGAGTTTGATGAGAAAGATGAGTTTGATTGGGTTGCAATGATGAGAGACAAAGGTGTTGTGTGGGATGAGATAGTTGAAATGTATGGTCTTCTTAAGACAAAAATGGAGGATGTTACTTGTTTTGATGCACTTAATGCGGTTCTGCATTTCGAGTTTCAGCATGTTTGTAGTATGAATAAGAGCCGCGAGTTTGGGTTTCTGGGTTTTAGAGATACTTTGAAGAGTGTTAGATTTTGGGTCAAGAGATTGAAAGATATGAAAATTATTCCATAAAAAAACTTTGGTATTACTTGCATATTTCTAATGTAAGGCTGTGTGTTTTAGTTCGCGTATTAAATATAATAAAGCAGAATAAAATTGATAAAATTCTCATTTGCTTAGTAGTTAATGTATGGGAAGTTGATTATTATGCAATGTAGTCTTTTACTTCTATATAAGAGACTTAAGACTAGTACTGTTCAGGGTCCCAACGACCCCTTGGGCCACAGCCCGCTCCATGAAGACAATATAACCATGCTGATTTTCAACGGACTTCTAGTTTGAACGAGGTTGACAACAAAAGTTGAATCACTCTCAATCCACAAGCAAGACCACCCTTTCTCAATAGCTATATTCATCGCATGAATTTAACTCCGCAACAAAGGCATAGGAGACATCAAAAGGAAAAGCAGACCGACCCTTTACTTGTCCATTAGTGTCTCTGAAAACCCCTCCACATCCAGACTGTCCAGGCGTGACTGAAGAAGATGCATCTTCTTACTCCATCTGGAGGTCGTGGATTTGATGCCAAAATTGATACGTGCTTGACTTGAAGCAATTTCAGGATGGGTGACCTCTTGGGAAGAAACTCCCAGGAAGTGAGCGGGTGAGAAAAAAGTTTATTGGAAAGACTTGTGTTGGTTTGTGAGAGCAGTCGATCAAATCCGGGGCATTACAACTAATCTTTTTTGAAGAATATGGATTGTGTTTGATGAGTTTGAGTATCGAATTCATGACCTCACACCTCCACTTCAAGAGATGTACTAATTGAGCTACACCCTGAAAAAGATAGAAATCAAATTCATGGTTATGTCAATGAGTCAGAATGCACTAAACATTCTACATTTTAACAAATTGCATTCATTAGCATATACTGAATTGTTTTCAATTTTCACGATATTATTTTATTAAACGCAGTATCAATATATCAAATATGTCAGTTTTCTTATTTTTCTCTCTTCAACTAGAACTATTGCATATCTTTCAAGTGCAAACTAATACAGTTTTACCAAGTCAAACAGTTGCACTTTTGCCAATTTAATATTCATGTGATAGAAGGCAAATGGAGGGAGTTATTGATACATTAGGCTTAAAAGAAACTAAAGTGAGGCTCCAATGTTATTCTAAATGCCACCATGTTAAAAAATGTGCTTAACGTCATGAAATCGGTAGGGTTATCCTCTAGACTTAAGCACATAACACTGCAGACAGGCAATAAGCATTACATGGGCCCGATATTCTATCCTAATCTCGGAAAACATGTGCTTTTTCTTGATCAAGATCTTCCTTTCCAATTTGTTGCTTACTTTATCTGTTTATGTTGCAATTTGTCAATTCGAGGGCCTTCCGTTTAAGTATCTTGGAAGTAAGTGCACATTGGAACTTTTAACTTGTACTTTAAATATTGTGGAGTATCTTCCATAAGTAGATGAAATGATAAAAATCAAGGTAATGAATTTCTTCTGAATAATTTTACACTATTTGCACATATTTCTTACAAGGATTTGAAAGAACATTATACATATTATAGAAATTATACAAAACAATAATATAGTGGGTTTTTGAAGAAATAAAAGAACTCTTGTAATGACTGCTGAAATTGGTTGAAAAAATCAATTCTTGGAAGGTGCTCTGTTATACTTCATGTGACTGTTAACAAGTTGATTTGAAGCAATTGCAGACATCAAAGAAAGCTCCCCAGCGAGAACAGAAGCAGCAACAATGGCTGCCAATTGCCTTGAGTTTGCTCCTGGTGTTTCTTTGCTTGCCCCTTTCACCCCAAGCAAGTTTAAGCACGCCGATTGAGACGCTAGTTGTGTTCCTCCTCCGACAGTTCCGACCTTCAAACATCACAGCAAACATAAGTTTAGCAAGATAAACTGCAATGATTGATGAATGAATTGAATTCTAAAAAACTATAGGCTACACTGAACTTTCAAACAATGCACCTATTTGCCTCTCAATGCCACATGTCAAAATGTGATTGGAGATAGACTAATGAAAATGATATTTTTAAAATGTCAACCCAAACAGAAACTAACATATAACATTTAGGGGGCCAAACTAGTGCACTTTTTACGAAATCTGAGGGTTATTTGGAACTTTTGAGGGGTAGATTGGCGTTTAAGGACAAGTTTAGGGGCTCCTCACGCATCAAGCCAAAACTATAACTAATAGTTAGATGGAATGCAATCAATTACCTCAATAGAAGGCATAGTGACAGAGACATGAAGATCTTGGCCATCATTAACAGCTTCCATCATAGTAATACAGTGAGAGCTCTCCACGTTTTGGGCAGGATCTTGACCAGTTGCTAAGTAAATAGCTGATACGATGTTACTAGCATGAGCGTTAAAGCCACCCAGAGCTCCAGCCATGGCTGAACCGGTCAGATTCTTGAGCATGTTGAGTTCTACTAATGCCGCAACATTTGTCTTTAGAACCTTTTTCACAGTGTCACCTTTTATAATCGCCTCGCACACTACTGACTTCCCTCTTCCTTCAATCCAATTCACAGCTGCTGGCTTCTTATCAGAACAATAGTTACCTGTACATTAGAAGAACAAGATCAACACCAAATTATTTTATAAAACCGTTAAATTTAACAAAGTTTACCCTTTTCAAGCAAATAATAACAAAATTTACCAAATACATCGATTCCCATCAAAATCTCCTTCAATTAGGTAGATTGAGATAAAAGTTAAGGAGAGGAATTTTTAGGTTCTATTCTATGTTTGTTTGCTTTTTTTTTACCCTGAGTTATTGCTGTTACCAAGTTGTGCCTTGTGGCATTCAATATGTACCATTTGGGCCAAAATTGACTAAACCAAGAACGCCTAGCCTCGACAATGAGGAACTCACGAATCAAATAGCAAAAGGACAAGTTGATAATGCTAACAAGTTCCAAAAGGGTAAGTTAAGCCTATGAGTTTCTGATATAGATGGCATATTGGATTATTTTGTACTAAAGTAAAGCTAAATTCATCACCTTATCAACCTTAAAAGCAATTTTGACAAATATTACCGTATCAAAAAAGGCATCAAATAGTGTAAAAGGTAAACAAGATTGCTCCTTTTTCATGAAAAGAACATTACCAGAAATGCCCAGAACGTCCATGTCAGGAAAATCAGCTTGGAGAAATTCCAGCACATTTTGCACACCTTTGGACACCATATTCATGCCCATGGCATCACCAGTGCTACAAGTAAACCTCATGTAAAGATTTTTGCCAGCAAGAGCACACTTAATGCTCTGCAACCTACCAAATCTGCTTGATTTATTAAAAGCAGAAGAAATAACCTCAAAACTAGCAGGATCCTCCAAGTAAAGCTTCAACTGGGCAGCTCTCATAGCAGTCCCAAATCTAACAACAGGTGCTCTTGTCATCCCATCTTTTAATAGCACACTAGTGGCTCCGCCAGACAAGTGAATAGCCTTGCAGCCTCTATTAGTACTAGCCACCAAACACCCTTCAGTTGTAGCCATGGGAACACTGAATTCCTTCCCATTGAGCAACAAAGGACCTGCAATTCCAACAGGGATTTGAACATACCCAACTGGCATCTCACAGCACTGCCCCAAAATTGACTCGTAATCAAACCCCTCTAATGGCAATCCGGCTAGGGATTTGCCTGTGATGATTTGTAAAGCCTCACGCCTGATTGCAGCAGCTTGCTTGCAATCCCCCAATTTTGACTCAAGAGAGTAAGATGGGATTTTCCCATCCACTACAGATTTGATTATCTCGTGATCTGAATCAGTTAAGGAATAGGTTTCTGATTGAGGAGTTTCATCGAACGCCTTGTGGGGTTTAACCGAAGGAACCGAAATTGTGGGCTCAATTGGAGAGATTGAACAATCTAAACCTTGACCGCAAGGCAATTTACGAGAATCATCCTTGAGAAGAATTTCGTCTGTGGATTTGATTAATTCTTCTTCATCATCGGAGGCCCAAACATCAACCGGAGGCCGTAAAATCAGGGACTGGACAAAGTCAATACCGAAGAAACCAAGGAGGTAAACGAAGGAAGCAAAAAAACCAACAATTGCACAAATTTCGGAGAAATTAACGACATGGAGAGGTGTAGAAGTTCGAATCTTTTCACGCCAACTGCTGAGAAGGAAATAAACAACCCAAAAAAATACAGTGAAGGAAAGAGCGTTTGTTAGGTAGAGAATGAAAGGCAATGCATCAGAGGAGGCCTTTTGTGTCATCTCATCCTCCACCAATTTTACCTTCATGGAATTAACTGGTTTTTCTGAAATGGGTCGCCGGCGGGCCTCCATATTCGGCGGCGGATGGGTGGCGGAGGAAGGAGAGAGAGTGGGGGAATAGGAAAAAATGAAACTTCTGATTGTTTAAGCTTAGAATGTGTTTTGATGGGTTGATTGATTATGGAAGGAAAATGGGAAGGAAATGGTGAGTATATATAAGAATTTTAAAAAGACAAAGGATGGTGTGTGTCACGTGCTCATTATTACTTCTTTTTATAGTCAATATATTCTTTCTTAAGACGAACCAACACAACTGTGGTCCTGTTAGCACATTTTTTTTATAGTTACTATTGATCTCCATGATTCCAAAATGGTTTTCCATAATTTTTAGAAGATTAAGTGAAAAATATGAAAACAATAAACACAAACTTGCTTATGCTCTCCTACTTATAAAATTAAGGTTGGTATATGAAAACCATGAGCTAAATATCATGTTTATCAAAATATAAGAAAAAAATTATACGAATAGAAACTCACGATAACATTCTTAATTTTAAGAATTCTTTCGTTATAGTTAAATTACACTCGATAATTTTATTAATTATTTGTCACATTAACACATCAGCTTCATTTATTATACATGTGTTTTACTTAAAATACAATATTAACGTTTGAACACCTAATTAGAGTTGTAATTTATTCTGTACTTTATTTTTAGTGGCCTACTTTTATCAAGAACTAAATTTAACGACTTAAGAAACAGCTTAAATACATATAAATTAACATTCCCTTCCTCTATTAAATATTATCGTTTTAGAAGGATTTCAATATCTCTTTTTATTATCATCTTATATTTTCAATGTGAATTTTCTCTAAGTATTCCATTCATACCCCTATTAATTTGTTCAACTTTTAAAATAATCATATTTTAATCTTCAATAATAAAATGAGTGGAGTATAGAAATAAACATTTAAACATATTAATGAAATCTTAAAAATAAAACATGATATTTATGAAAGGGTAAATTAGTAAATCATCTCATTTGATTGATTTTTATCTTAAAAATATGAATTAATTAAAATAATAATATTTAGTAGACGGAGGAGGAAGTAATAATATTGGTTTTGTGTGTATCTAAGTATTAATTGGTCAAGTATATATGTTTTACATCAAGAAATGTTGTCCCCTTCTTTAATTGGATTAGACCCTTTACTCTATTTTCTATGCTCATTTTGTAATTTGGTATCGATCCACTCTTATTAAAAATAAATCAATTTTTGGAATGGTAGAATTCCATTGTGGACTGGGTCAAATATTTAAATTAATACATTATAAAAAATTATATATTGGAAATTTTACGAATAAATTTAAAAGAGAGAAAAACAAAAACTATCTTATAATAAATAGCACTTTTGGGGATTTTCTTTTACCAATGTCATTTTTGAAGAAGGGCTACTATGATATTTATTATAATAATTTTCTAGGAACAATATTTAGAAAATAGTTGAATGAAAATTGTATAATATTGTTTGAGTTTGACTTTGAATTATTCATTAAAGAATTTATTTTACAGTAGCACCAAATAATAGAATCTTTTTACACTCGTCCAAAGCAAATTATACACAATATTTTAAACAGCATTGGGCGCTAATTGGAAAATCCTAGCCTTCAAAAATCTATGCGGGGATTAATCGGGATCTAGACGGGATTTAGACGTTAATTGATAGGGTTTAAACATTAGGCGTAGTCGGACAACGACCCTTAAAATAATGCATAGATGGGAATTTTTAAAACGGTAATTATATGGAACCATGATGTTGTCAATTGTCATTCAATAAATTTAATCATGAAACTCATTCTTAAATTTTAAACTGATGAAAATTTCCATTCAATAATTTTATTATAATGATATTTGCGGATAAAAATAATTAATTATAAAGATTGTCCTGTTATGATGTATTAAAATACACTAATTTCAACTGCAATATTGCCAATATATATAATTTTATTGTTAATACGTAAATTCCAAATATTGGTGCTTATTATTTTATCAGAATAGTAAGTACTGCATTCTTGACTGGAAAATTTAGTTATTTGGATAACACCAAACTAGTACTCTATTGTTGACTAAAGGAGAAATATTAGAATACCATCAATTAAACCATTAAACCATTAATGAAAGATAAATTAAAACCGAGAATGTGGTTGAGTGATCAATCCTTAATCAAAGGTCATGTAATTGATCCATAACTTTAGGTACGGAGCATCACTAAATCCTTGGATCAATTTTCTTATTTGATGAGGTGCTTCCAAGTCAGCGAGGAAATCACATATAAAATTTATTAATAATATCCTTCATTTAAAAAAAAAGTTGAACATGTATGTTTTTTTTTTTTTTTGAAAAGTAAAATGCATGTTGCTTAAACAAATTATATAAATATTGCAATTGTTTTTGTATCTTTCCCCGCCTAAGGAAGGAAGTTCGCACGAACTTACAAAATGATACAAAAATAATTATCTAACTAAAATCTTAAAAACTAATAGAAATTTGAATTATTAGTTGCCAAGGCATAGAAAATGACAAAGTTTAATGCATCTAACTCAATGTTACATGAACATTTCAACTCTAGCTACTAATTCAACGTACTCAACAACTTATGTGTTGGTCGCGGGATGTAAATTTCAAGTCATGTAGATTGAGGGATTTCATTCGATGTTGGTATACTCATAATTTTGGGAATCTCGAACAACGAATAACGAAGTTAAAGAGACATGTATTTCAATTAACCTCTAGTAGCGTATCTCGGCATGTAGCCACAGTTGAGGTCATGGTTTTACATTGGTTGAAGAATGTGTTAGCGGAATATCATCGAAGTTTAGAAAAGATGAGGCATCTGTAGGGAATTGTCATCGAAAACATAACCGCGTCGGCGGAATTACCGGTTAAAATTTTCTCGAATTCCAATAGGATCTTCTCAAGAACCATTGATAGGGTTTAAAAAGGATTATATCACAGATAAAAACTTACTTG
>CATIWQ010586209.1:0-30516 GCA_949673415.1 Euphorbia schlechtendalii
AAAAAATAACTACATACCACGTGAAATCTTTTATATTAATTATAAAATGACTTAAACCATAATGTTTAATGATTGAAAATATCATGATTTTAAGTGTAAATATATGCTTATCACACCCCCACACTTAACTTTTGCCTTGTCCTCAAGGTAAATAACAGAAGTGTATAGAATTAGTAATCCAAGTTCGTACCTCATTTGGCGAAAGACTATTGTAGCGAGTACCACATTCCACATTGCATAATACTCAAGTCAAGTAACGTCATTTCCCACAAATTAGTAATGTGCAATTCATATAGTCTAGTTGCATACCTTTGCTCTTAATGGAGGTTCAACCGAATCGCTTCTTCATATAAGTGTTATATACATGCTCGAATATTTCCTTCTCATAAGTATAGCATAAAGTATAAAGGACAAAGGAAGCACATTTTGAATAATTTTGATCTCAAGGCATTTTTAGGTAACCTAGGATGCTAAACATATAGTGGTTGCATTTTATGCTTGATACCATTGTCCCCTTTTTTCAGTGGTTGCATTTTATGCTCCATACCTCTTTCTCTCATTTTTTTCTTTTAAGCATATGTTTTTGAAGTACATATTTGTACTTTGCACCCATTTTTCGTGCTATGCTACTTTTTCTTTTTTTTCACTCATGGCTGCAGTTCCTTCTCATTACCATTCCTCACCTTTTGCATAACTCTTTGGTTATCCTCTCTTTCTTTTGATTTTTCTCTCAATACCCTCATCCTTTATTGTTCAATTTCAAAGTATTATGGATATAGTTTCCCATCACTTTATACACACTCAATACTTATAGGACGTATTCGAGATTTGCAAATAAAACTCATAGTAAGAACACTACTAGATATTACTCCACTTAAAACTTATCGGTAGCATTAAACTAAAACTATACAACTTATACTAATTCATGTTGCATTGAAATATATATCGAAACTTACTTGGAATGTTGCTTTCGAATGTTACTCACCACTCATCATTGCCAAATTGATAAATGTTATGCTAATAAGCGCTCAAATTCAACATGCGCTCAAACTTGAAATACCTGACACTCAAAATAACCTTAGACAAATGTTAGTATAGTATAGGTATGGATAACGTATAAATAATAGAAATTAAGAAAAATTTTCAAATTCTTCGATTTTTTCATTTTATTTTTTTTATTCTCGGGATTGTTTTACAAACGCCCCCCCCCACACTAAAGAACACAATGTCCTCATTATGGAACACTTTATTAAAATTGAAAATCTAAACTTAATCACACACAACTGAGAAGAAAATAAAATAAAAGAAAAAGAATTTGAACCCGTTTTATTCAACTGAACTTGAATCTGGAGGACTCGGCGAGATATCCAAATTCTTCATTCTGAAGTATGTATTCAACTTGCGGTTCAATGAAATGTTGGATTTCGTTAGTTGACGAACATCTTGCTGAATGAAGGTAATGTATAGGCATGCTTGGTCGACATCTTTCACGAACTTTCCTCACCAAGTATCATGTGTACTTCCGTAGGCTTGTCTTAAACCACTACTTCCGAATTGAACTTCTTCAAATCTTCATCTTGTTGGTTTTCTCAAGAAGTAGATCCATCTATCGGTCTAATCTTCCTTACCCTTACTTCATATTGTAAAAATATAAATTTTTCATTGTCTTCTTTGTCCAATCCTGCTCTCTTCATACATACTCCTCCCATGAAGTTAAATTTTTCCCTTGGACTATATTGATACGGTAATTGATTCTTTACCCCCAAAATTATCCCGCAAATTGTATTTTCACCTGCAACTCTAGCCTTTTTATGTGTAGTGAGACTAGTGATGGATTCCATCATATATATAGGAAATTTTAGATGAAACTGTGAAACTGTACACTCCAATATTACCAAGTCTTTCATTGACACCTTTGTTGTTTTGTGTCGAAAGAAAAGACGTTGAGAAATAAACTTGTGAAGGTAGAGAAGGCTATTACTTTGAATGTTTTTGTTGGACGAGTTTTTGACATCGTATCAATCCAATCCCATTAACTCAGTCCAAACATCTGTTAAATCATAATCCTCATCTTTCTCAATCTCCTCATATGTTCCTCCAAAACCGAACCATTTGATTAAATCCATCAAAGTGAACTTATACTCTTCTCCTCCATTCCTGAATTTCCTCTTCAAAAAGTTCCCATCCTCCATAACAGTAACAAAAAACTCGAGGACCCATCCCTCGATAAACGGAAAATGCATATTCACAAATGTCACCAATCCAAATAGCGAAAAATGCTCCTCCACTTCCGCATGAATCCCAGCGTCAATAACAAAAGTAGGATCGTAGAAAAGTGTACCGTGAAAATCGAAGTTCTTGATTCTCAAGTGTCTTTCAACTTTTTCTTCGCTATAGTTTGGAAAAGGACATCCATACTTATTTTGTTGGTTGACCAATTTGTTCTTTCCCTTAGTTGCTGCAGATTTCTTGGGAGCCATTGAATTCAAGAAAGAAAGAATTGTGTTTGATTTGGAAAATAGAGAAAATTTGTTTCAAGAGTTTGTTTTTGTGTAAAAGAATGAATGATATGCGAAAACTACTTAGGAAAATAGTTATATATGTATAGGAAATTGGGTAATTATGGTTGTTTCGATGGATATATTTTATTTATAACCGTTAGAAATAGAGCCGTTACAGCAATAACTGCAATAAAATCGCACCAGCCGCGATCGCGACTTTCTCCATAAAGAAATAGAAAGTTTTGACAACTTAATTCACGAGCACGATTTAGATCGTGATCGTAATATGTTCAAAATCCAAAGCTTTGTTCTTTTCTTTTATTTTTAAAAACACACTAACTTTAAATACACACAAACAATAAAAATTTACTACTATCTAATACTATATAAATATTTTGGAAAACATAAGAGATTTAAGTATCGATGGAGTTTTTCAACCCCTTGACTTCATATTCATGGATGAAATCTAACTTGACAACTTCTTGGATGCAAGCATCAATCAAGTCAAGTTTCATTCATATATCTTCATCCATTGGATATTTATCAGCTTTATCCATGTTAAATTTAACTATATCATCACCTATCCTCAACTTAATTTTGCCTTCCGACACATCTATCAATGCTTTGCCAGTATACATAAAAGGTCTTCCTAAGATTATAGGACACTTTTCATCATAAGCAAAATCTAGCACAACAAAATCTGTTGGAAAAACAAATTTATCCACTTTAACTAGCACATCTTCGATTATGCCATAAGGAAGTTTAATATATTAGTCAGCCAATTGTAAGACCATATTTATCCTTTTAACTTCATTATCAATCTTTAACTCTTTGAAGATCGATAAAGGCATAAGATTTATACTAGCCCCAAGATCACATAAACATTTTGGAAATGAAATGTTTCCAAGTTTACACGGTATTGTGAAACTTCCTAGATCTTTAATTTTAGTGGGCATTGTAGCAGTTATTATTTTGCTACAATCTTCAGTTAAAGATACTTTCAATATTCCTTCTAAACTATGCTTACGAGATAAAAGTTCTTTAATAAACTTACCGTAGTTTGGAATATGTGTAATGGCTTCAATGAATGAAAGATTAATTTCCATACCTTTAATTTTGTTGATGAATTCGATGAATTGCTTATCCTCATTTTTCTCCTTCATTCTATGTGGAAATGGGGGTTGAGGGGGATTAACCTTTCCAGATTTAAGTTGTTCATCCTCTCATGCTTTATCATTTGATTTACTCGGATATTCATCTGGTATTTCAACAACATCATTAGCAAGCATACCCGAAGGATTTGGTTTATCTAGTAATTTACCACTACGAAGGGCTATAGCATGCACATTTTTCGTAGGATTTCCTTCTTTGTTACTAGGTAGACGGCGTTTTCCTCTAGATGGAATAGCATTTGCTAATTAACCAACTTGTATCTCCAAATTATGAATGGAAGGTGATTGATTTTTAAACATTTGATCCATCTTATTCTCTAACTTTTTGTAACATTCCTCAGACTCTGATTGTTTATTACAAACTCCTTCCAGAAATATGTCTATATTACTTGTTAATTGCCCTATTCTATCATTACCTTGGTAATTCTTTGGTTGATTATCAATATACTTCCAATTAGAATTCCTATAATTATTTCCATTATTGCCATAAGAATTCCCTTGACTTTGAACATAACTTAATTGCTCCCCTACACATGGGTTAAAGTTACACTCAAAAGCAGTGTGTCCGATTTAACCACAATTTTCACATGTTAAAGGGTTACTCTTATTTAAATGCATGTTATCTATCTTATTAGCTAATGCAGATATTGATGCTTGCATAACGGAAATAGAATCTAATTCATTGACCTTTTTAACTGAACTAGAAGATGTAGATGCAGCATGTGAATGAGTAGGATTAGTAGTACTTACTTGTAGTCTCTCCACTAGCCACATACTATTGTTATTTGCCATATCTTCCAAAAGATTAAAGGCTTCCTAACTAGTTTTCTTCATAAGAGATCCAACATCCATAGCATCAATCACTCCTCTTGTTACATGATTTATTCCATTGTAGAAAGTTTGCAGAATCACATTCCGAGGTAAACCATGATGAGGACAAACTCGCTGAAGTTCCTTATAATGTTCTCAAGCTTCGTATAAGGATTCACTATCCTTCTAAGTAAAGAAAGTGATTTCTTTAATGAGTCTTCCTGTTTTGGCTAAAGGGAAATATTTAGTTAGAAAGGCTTGGGCTAATTGATTCCAAGTGGTGATTGAATTTGGGGGTAATGAATTCAACCAAACTTTCACTTTATCACGGAGTGTAAATGGGAATAAGCGAAGTTTAACTGCTTCTTTAGGAACATTGTTCATTTTGAAAGTATCACAAACTTCTAGAAAGTTTACAATGTGAGCATTCGGATTTTCATTGAGTAGACCATAGTATAGCACATTATTGCTTATCATTTGAAGTAATGCTGGCTTGATTTCAAACTGATTTACATTAATTGGCAGTCTAGCAATTCCCTGATTGTTACCATTGATGGTCGGAATAACATAATCCATAAGTCTTGGTTGTGGTTGATCCACATTTTGTTGTTCTTCTTCTTTATCTCTTATTTCTCCGTTTCCTTGTCCTACCAAATCGTTCTATTTCTGATTCGAAAGACACCAAACTTTCTCCCAAACTACGCGTACTTGGCATGCACATGCTAGAAAGAAAACTCAATGAATAATCAAGAAAAATATGTTAATAACAAAATATAAATGTTAAAAACTAAAAACAAAATTAGAAATAAATAATAATATATTTTCTATTTTTTTATACATAGATATAATTACCCGTTCTCCAGCAATTTAATCTTTAAAACGCACTTGACTTCCCCGGCAATGGTGCAAAAAACTTGATCGCAAGGTTTTGACTAAACTAATTTAGTGGGCTTATATTCGGTGATGAAGCAAAAAACCTTATTCCCCACTCTTCTACCGATAAGTTAAAAGTTCAAAATACGAACCGATGTTGTCAATACTGCTTATCAAAAATAGAAAAATGGTGACCACTGCAAGTATACAGTTTCGATGTAGTTTTAAAAGATATCGATCCCACAGGGAAGGAACCAGTTCTAAAGACCAACAAGAGTAACGGAGAAAAGAAAATAAAATTAATAATTTTATTGTTGTTGGGTTGGTTGGGATATGATGGTAAATAAATAGAAAAATGTATAAATAGATTAGAGTAGAAGAAATCGGTATAGATTATCCCTACAAACAAGTATAGCAAAGAAAACATGCAAAATCATCAAAGATATTACATATACTAGACTACTTTAACATATTCGATTCTAGACACTCAGATATTCAATTATTCACCGCAGAGTAACACATGAAATGACTTTTCTAAATCTAATGCAAATGAATTAAGACGATTATATAAACTGGATAACAATAGTACTATAATTAGTACGAGTCACTCTCACATAGCCATATTTAGCAAGTTACCATTCCAAAAATGTTGGCTCGCTAAACAGCATTATAATCACATATCCAGTGATTACACACAATCTTGTTAACCCCAAAATCACTCTTAAAGTTAATTCAAAAGCATATAACTTGATTAATATAAAAGACTCAACACGAAATACACAATATGACACATAGACATATCATAAACTTCGAAATAGAAAGTATAAGTAGAAAACAAAGAAAATTCGTAAGGTATGCAAGTGAAAGCTAAAGTTGATCAAACTATATCCACTATTTAATGGGAGTCGTCAATTCCCGCAATTCTTGCATCTACTTTGAATTCGGTCTCGGCTCGTACAGAACCTCCGCTAGAATACTATTCTTTGTGAATATTGAATAAACGAATATTGAAGAACAAAAACTTTTATTGATAAGTGATTTGCAATTATACTTATACAACAATCGCTCGAATATGTAGAGAAATCTAGTGATCGAAATAAGGTTCAAATCACTTATACATTTTCTTGCTAACTTAGAACGAAGCAAAATCTATACGATTTTCTCTCTAAAACTATGTATGCACATATACCACACTACACACCATATGCCATATGCCACACCCTAACACATGAAATTATGGAGTTTAGAGCCCTATTTTTAGAGTATGAAGGGTTGCATCCGTTCCGACGAAGGGTCGTGTCCATTGGCGAAGAGTTGCACCGCTTCATTGTGATTTGTTGAATTAGTTTGATCTCATCTACAATGGAAAGGCACCTTTTCATGATTGGTTGACTTCCAAAAGGTGTCTTTTCGTCTGATAATTGATGGTTGTTGATGGCGGTTGATCGTTCATATCCGGTGATTGAAAGAAGAGAAGAGTTCACCAAAAAACCATCAAGGTCACGACCGCGAATATATGTCACGACCGTGAATGCTTGGTTGGCAACTTTCTATTGTGAAGGTTAATAAATCGTGACCGCGATATATGTGTCACGATTGTGACATGCCTTTTTCACATGATTCCTCTTTGCGATTTCTACTGATCTTTAACATCTTCGATCCTTTGCCAATTCTTTAAGTTCGACACATCTTTTTGTACCTTTTTCACTCTTTTTGCATAGATTTCCAAATTTGATAATTTTACTTCCAAGATTTACCTAGTACCTGAATTGGCATAAAAAAACAACTACATACCACATGAAATCTTTTATATAAAGTATAAAATGACTTAAACCATAATGTTTAATGATTTAAAATATCATGATTATAAGTGTAAATATACGCTTATCAAATAGCTACGCCAAGCTGGGTTACAAAACTCGATAAACTAACTAAGATCAATGCCATCTTATCAACCATGCTTTTGGCACTCACCTTTGCTAAGTGATTTTGAATCATAAACAGGCTGCCTTGAATTTTCCCAAACTCTTTAAAGTAGAGTTATTTAGAGGGAAGCTTGTATGTTCATCGATCTCAGGGAGCTTAGCCTTTGGCTTGGATGATAAGTCCGTTGATTCTTGGGCTAGTAGCAGTTTGCTAACTGCCCTATCTAACTGAGCATCAAACTTAAGAGTGGGGAATTTCTTCCTTTACAACTCCCTTATTTGAGCTAAGATGGATGAATTAGCCATGTCCTCTTGAACTGGCTTGCTGCTAGGTTCAGGTACTTCACTAGTTGAAAATTTGCCTCAATACCAGGACCACTTGTATTTCTTTGCAGCGGAGTTCTCAACATCAAGAACTTCTCTAATAAGAGGGATTAGAAGGGTTGAGGATGGATTTGAAGAAATGGTAGGTGTAGGAGTTTGTACAGTTGAAGAAGTGAGGATTGGTTTAGATTTTACAGGGGATGGAATTATTTGAGTTTAGGTGTTAGGTGTTTGTGTATGAGTATGTGTTTGAGTATGGGAAGGAGAAGAATGTGAGGAAAAATAATCTTGTGTATTGTTAGAAGTAGAAGGAATATTTACTGGGGAATTTATAGTATTTAGAGGTGGAGGATTTAAAAAATGATTAGGTTGAGGATTTACAGGAGAAGATGAGATTTGAGTAACTACAAAAGTAGAAACTTAGAAATTTACAAGAGAGGGAGTAAGATTTACAGAAGAAAGGGAGGGTAGGATTTAAGAGGACCTCTGGGTTAGTTGTTTGATCCAAGGATAGATTAGCTTGAGGTACATCAGCCTGAGTAGGAAGTTCCTCGGTCTGAGTGAATTTGGGTATGGGGATGCTGGGCTCAGGAAGATAGATTCTTCCTGATCAATGGGGTAAGGTTCCTCCAATATCCTTATCACTACTCACCACTTGGATATTTTTCTGTAATGGTCTGTTGGTGGTAGAGTGCTTGTGTTGAGTCCCTTTGACCTTTGAAATTACTTTTTCAACATGGGCCGCAGTGTCAAGACTTATTATTTTTGAGTCCTCTTCCTTACTCTTCTTAGGATCACCCTACTCCTCACTTTCTTCTAAGACAACCAGTTTGCGCTTTCTTTGGTGTAGGGTTTCCTTTACCTCCAAAACATCTTCCTATTCCTCAGCCTTCTACTTCATCTCAGCTTCCCTCTGAGTGTGAGTTTTGGCTTTCATCTGTCTTCTTTGTCAGGCTGGGGGCTGGGCAGGTGCATCTCCTGCCCTTGTTTTTTTAGGGACTCTTCTTTCTGGCCTTTGAAGATGTAGTTTTAGGCCTAGGTGAGGTTGTAGTAGTAGAAACTTGCTCTAGCTTAGCTGATAGAGGAACATTATCACTAATTTCCTTGCTGCCTCCCTTAAAATTGACCATAAAACCTACACACTTAAGTTTTCTCTTCTCTTATGCTTTGTTATACATAGTATGCACTTGGTCGTGATATAGTTTTGTGAATGCATTAGATCTAAAGTTTTCTTTACTGGCACAGGTGTATCACCAAGCCCTTCAAGATACGACACAACATATGCTTTCACTACCTTCATCAGGGCGGTTATGAGGTAACCATAATGTAGACAATAGTCAACTTGGTCAAATGGTGAAGAATCACCACTGCCCACTTAAGCCTCTTACCCTCTACCATATGATAGACCACACACCTCTCAAAGTAGGTGTAACTAGTCACAAACCATGTCTTGGGTAATAGTAGCTTAACTACCATCTAATGGTAAGCTTTTGTTGTCTAGCTCATCCCTGATGGTTTAATCTCCCCTGACACATAGTTGGTTGGGAGTTCCCAATCCTCAAGAATAATAATGGTGTCTTCATCACCAGTCTTTCTAAGCTGAGTGCCTTTGTGAGGCATGTTGAGAATGCTCGCAATCAGTCTTGAACAAATCAGATAAGAGTTTGTCAATTTCTACCAACTGGACATCATTGAAGCCCTTGATGGTGTAGAGATTAGAATAGAATGCCCTAATGAGACCTGCGGTGGCTGGTTCCTCCAACTGCACAAATTGACTTGAGTTCTGCTGCTTGTTGATTTTGTACATGGTGTGATTTCTGAGAAGACTCTCATAATCTACTCCATACACTGGGCTAAATTCAAGATTGGATGCCCAATCAACTTTAGTGAAGAGAGTTCATTCAAGGAAAGTGATTTTCTCAAGCTTTCCTTCAGCAATCATGATGAGGCTTCTCTTGGAGGTGGATTGAAGTTTGAAGGTGGTCTTAGTGATCACCATTTGAGAGGAAAGAGAAGAAATTTTAAGAGAAAAGGGTTTTAGGGTTCTTTGCTTTTGAAAATTGATTAGAATTCAAGGATGCAAGTAACCTCTCTCTTCAACTCCTTCAACTTTTATAGACAATCCCAACTTGCAAAAATACATGGTGCCATCACAGCTCATGATTAGAATTAACGCTGAGATGAACACTAAAACAACCGACTTTGTAAAATGGTGAGTTTTGTAGAAAACGGTTCCAATTCAAAAGCATGTCTTTTGAAAATGTGGGCTTTTGATTTTAACCTTGAAAGTGAATCTCACACCGTTACTTTAAAATATAAGCAGAGTTAGACATGTGTTATTTCCTTTGCTGAAATAAGACTTGCTATTCAACACATAGCTAAATTTCTTACTTCTTCTTCTTCACATGGGGTTCGCCATACCAATAAGCTACCTTAGGACATTGAACTGCTCCTTTGGTAATGGTTTGGTGAATATGTCAGTGCACTGTTCCTCTGAAGGAACATACTCCATCTTGGCATCTCCCCTTAGCACATGATCTCTTATAAAGTGATGTCTAATGTTGACATGCTTCATCCTACCATACTAAACTGGATTCTTGGATAGGTCAATTGCGCTATTATTATCACACATAACTTCGAGATAATTTGACTTTATACCATAGTCTTCCAATTACTGCTTGATCCATAGAAGTTGTGCTACACAACTTCCTGCTGCCACGTACTCAACTTCAGCTGTACTCAGCACAACAGAAGTTTGCTTTTTGTTGTACCATCAGACTAAGCAATCTCCAAGAAAATGACATTCTCCTGTGGTACTTTTCCTATCAAGCTTATCTCTGCCATAGTCAGCATCTATGAATCCTCTTGGAGTGAAATTCGATCGATTGGGATACCACAGACCTACTCCAATAAAGCCTTGCAAGTACTGGAGAATCCTCTTCATAGTTGCTAGATGTGATTCTCTAAGATTAGCTTGATAACGAGCATAGTAGCACATAGCATACTATATGTTAGGCTTACTAGCTGTAAGATAAAGAAGAGAGCCTATGATTCCTCTATAGAATTTGTTGTCTATAGGTTTTCTAGGTTCATCTTTACTAAAGATAGTATCAATGGCCATGGAAATGGATATTGGCTTCGAATGTTCCATGTCAAACTTTTTTAAGACTTCTTTGGCATACTTTGCTTGACTAATGAAGATTCCATCTTTAGTCTGCTTGATTTGAAGACCAAGGAATTAGTTGAGCTCTCCCATCATAGACATTGCAAACTCCCTTTTCATCTGCTTACTGAACTTCTTGTACAACTTCTCATCAGTTACTCTAAATATGATATCATTCACATAAAATTGGACTAGTAGCATATCTTCTTTTCTTCGCCTGATAAACAAAGTTGTATCTGCTTTTCCTCTTTTATAACCTTTACTGATAAGAAAATTAGTTAACCTCTCATACCAAGCTCTTGGATCTTGCTTCAATCCGTAGATAGCTTTCTTTAGTTTGAAGACATGCTAGGATTCTTCAAATCTTCAAAGCCTGGAGGTTGACAAACATACACTTTGTCTTGAATGAATCCATTCAATAATGCACTTTTAACATCCATTTGAAATAATTTGAAGTTCATATGGGATGTGAAACCACATAGGATTCGAATAGCTTCAAGCTGGGCTACAGGAGCATAAGTCTCATTATAATCGATTCCTTCTTATTGATTTTAGCCTTGAGCAACAAGCCTGGCCTTATTCTTGACAACAGAGCCATCTTCATCCTTGTTCTTGAAAACCCATTTGGTGCCAATAATTGATTTCCTTTTAAGCTTAAGAACTAGATCCCAAACATCATTATGCTTGAATTTATCCATCTCCTCTTGCATTACAATCATCCAATAATCATCTCCTTCTGCGTCTTCAAACTTCTTGGGTTCAATCAATGAGATGAAAGTTGGATGACTCATCATCCTACTGAGATGACCTCTCATCATAACTGGATTATGAACATCATCAATTATGCTATTGAGCGGATGATTGCGATGAGTCCTAATCTCCCTTGGTAAATTCAAATCAGCAATTGGAAGATCTACAATGGGTTGCTGAGGTGGAGGTTGATCTTCGCCATCGTTGAAATTGATAGAGAGATCATCACCTTCTTTGACTTCCTCAGCTTCAGGTTCTTGTGTAGGGTTGGGCAACACAAAGA
This sequence comes from Euphorbia schlechtendalii, assembly GCA_949673415.1. Lineage (NCBI taxonomy): Eukaryota > Viridiplantae > Streptophyta > Magnoliopsida > Malpighiales > Euphorbiaceae > Euphorbia > Euphorbia schlechtendalii. The sequence continues at coordinate 11,802 of CATIWQ010586209.1, forward strand.
GTGGCATATTGAGTTGATTTTCTTGCTGGGTTACTCATTAATCTTCATCAAATGGACATCTATCTGCATTGTTTGTTTCATCGAAATCTACATGCATAGACTCCTCTAACAGGCTGGTTCGCTTGACATATATTCTATATGCCTTACTGTTGGTTGAGAATCCCAGAAAACACCTACAGCCAAATGATCTAAGATGACCAATCTTAGGCTTGTGCCCTTGCTAAAGCTTATAGGGTGTTTTCTCCCAAATTGAGCGAAATAAAACCTGATTCAGGATATAACAAGCTGTGTTAACAGCTTCTCCATAAAGTACTTTGGTAGATTGTTACCAGTGAACATGGATTGAGCCATTTCAACTATAGTTCTATTCTTCCTTTGTACAACCCCATTTAGTTGAGGAGTATAAGGAGAAGAGAAATTGTGGTCAATACCATGTGCTGAACAAAATTCTTCGAAATGGAAGTTCTCGAATTCACATCCATGATCACTTTGGTTTCTACAAATTTTAGTTCCTATTTCATTCATTAACCGATTACTAAGCTTGACAAAAGATTCATATGTTTCGTCTTTGCTACTTAGCAAGACTACCCAAGTGAATCTCTTAAAGTCATCCACAACCACCAATGAGAATCTCTTACCACCAGGTGGAGGAGCTCTAATGGTCGCTTGGTTACTACGTGATTAATTGACCTAAATGATTTCTTAACCTACTTACCTAGTTGGTAAGCTGAGCAAAGTTTATCCTGCTCGAAGCTGATATTGGGAAAACCTACAACTAATTGCTTTTTGGCCAATTTGGATAGAATGTTCATATTTATATGGCCAAACCTTATATGCCAAAGCCATGAATTATCCTCCTTAAATACAAGACACACATTAGAGGAGCCGGAGGATAAATGAATCATATATACATTATTGATTCTAAGAGCAAAGAGAATAGTTGAGTCAATCTTACAGTTAATAACTGAGCAACCTACTGAGCCGAATGTAACCTTTCTACCTTTATCACAAAGCTGGGCTACACTAAGTAAGTGGGAACTTAAGTCTTTTGACCAGAGAAACCTCTTCGATTGAAAGAGAGACACCAACAAGGCCACAGCCCACAATCTTGCCTTTTTGGTTATCTCAAAAGATGACACTTCCATTTCTTTTGTGCTCCAATGAGATGAACTAACTTTTATCTCTCATCATATGCCTTGAGCATCCACTATCCAAATACCACATTCTAGAGTCATCAACTGATCTAAGGCTCACATGCAAAACAATTACACTTTCTTAGGTACCCATGCTCTTCAGCCGGGTCATCCCTTGTTAGCAATGCTTAAGTTACTCCAATCATACTCTTCGTAGTAACCATTTTTATGCCTACAAATTACTATAGCATATCCAGCTTTTCCAGAAAAACCACACACCATTTTTTCTTTGGGCTGGCTCACTTTCCTTTTTTTAGAAGACTTATTCCTCTTAGAATTGCGAGTTTGGTTACTCGAAGTTTGATTGTTGGTTGGAGGAAGAACCCATTTCTTCTTTAAAGTTATTATATCAGTAGCCAACTCATCTAATTGCTTAGTGAGCTTGCTAGCATTATATTCCTAATACAAGAACCCATTCCTTCTTCAAAGCTATTATATCAGCAGCCAACTCATCTAATTGCTTAGTGAGCTTGCTAGCTTTATATTCCTAATACTCAGCTTTTTCTTGAAGAAAGCATATATCAAGAGATAAAGAAGCAATAGTGCCTTCCTGATCTTCACTTCTCCTCACTAACTTCTTATTTTCTTTCCTGACTTATTAGTCTATTTCATAACATCAAAGAGTACCTGGGAAAATTCTTTAATAGAAAAAGGAATTTCAGAATGTACTTGACCTTGAAGGGATTTTCCTTTGCTCCACTCAGCTTCAGAGTCAGCATCATTTTAACTTCTATTTGAAGTTTGAGCCTTCACCTCTATCATTCTCCATGGCTATCAAATAAAGGTTGGCCAAATCAGTTACTTTTTCATTGGATGATGAAGATTCTTCTTAATCGCTCCAGGTGGCAGCAAGTGCCTCATTCTTCTTTGCGAACCTCTTCTTGTATCTATCCTTCTTGGTCTTTGGATAGCTCGACTATATATGGCCTTTTTCTTCACAGGCAAAGCATTTGATATCTTTGCTGTGTTCCTTCTTGAGTCCTTCCTCAGCTCCTTGCCGATGCTAAATTGACTTGATTTTAGCGGGAAACTTCTTCTTGTTAAGCTTCCCGTCAGAAGGGCCATTTGTTCATCAGAATTGTAGCTTGTAGATTCATCAGAGGAATCAGCCTTCATGACAATGGCTTTGCCCTCTCTCTCCTTGCCTTTACTCCTTTTGGGATCATCTGTATATTTCCAAAGGCTCATCTCCAAAGTCAGCAAGGTTTCTATCAGCTCATCATAGCTGTAGGTCTTAAGATCATGAGCCTCCTCAATCGTGCTCTTCTTAGCATCCCACTCTAAGGTAAGAATGAGAAGAATCTTCTTCACTAGCTCCTCTTCAGTGAATTCCTTGCCAAGCCTCTTCAATTCATTAACAATGTCAATGAACCTGGTATTCATGGCCTGAATACCCTCGCTGGTGCCAATCTGGAACATCTCATACTCTCTCACCATGAGGTTGATTTTGGACTCCTTGACCTTGTCAGTCCCCTCATAGCTCCAACTTCTTCCAGATTTCTTGTGCTGCCTAGCAGCCCGAGACCCTGTTAAATTTAGTAAGATTTAGCGCACAATGTTAGTACTTTATCGCTGTGACATTCTCTTTGAGAAGCCTTAAGTTAGCGTCATCATAATCCTCTGGATCTACTGGAAAACGTAGCCCAATCCTAACTAGAGTAAGAATTTATGTGCCAATCTCGATAGTGAGCCATGTTTGCATGCTTTGAGATTGAATAAAAATTTTCATGAGATTTTTCCAAAATGTGTAATGATTACCATCGAATAATGGTGGCCTGGTTATAGACATTCCCTCCTTTAGGAGCATTGTCTATCCTGAGCCGAAACTGAAACTATTATAAGCCATTTATGGATCTTTAACTCAAAGACTATTAGTCAATAAGTTTAGCATCACTCAGATACCACTTGTTGATCCTAAACTGCCTAATTAAACAGTAGAGGGGGTGAATGCAGTTCTTGGTTTCTTTTTGGATTTTATAAAAATATTTACCAAGTACAGTTTTTAGATGCTTGTTGAGTGCTTCGTACTGAGCTGGGTCTAAAAATTATAAACTGCTCAGATTTGCTAGCACAATTTATCTTCAATCACTGCTGAGTACGCTACTCAGCACAGATTGGTTTTTCAAGCAAAAAATTGAAAACAGAGATAGAATGATGAATGAGATAAGCGCAATAAAGACTAACGAGTAAGGTTATAACTTCAACACCTAAGATTTTATCCTAGTTCGGACCCTAGCCTACCTCCAATCCCCGGACTCCTTTCCAAGCTTTAATCTACTGGTGATTTCATTCCTTCCTTAGGTGGAGAAGCCTTTATAGTGGGTAGACTCAATTACAGAAAGTACCTTTCTTTCTAACTACCACTCTATCCATAGTTTGGGTACCCTTCCCAAACATCCCAAACTGTCACTCAGATTTCTAAAAGAAATTAATAAAGGAATTTATCTTATATAATGTTGAATCCTTTACAATATTAAATCCTAAGTGTTATTCTCTCACTATTACAAATAGATTTTAACAATAAATGTTCATTGATTGCTTGATTTGGAATTTCTTGAAGCTAAGAGTATTTGAACAGAGTTTCAATTCTTAGAAGAAATTCGAGGTGATTCCACAAGTTTGAACGTCTGCTCCAGTCTTCTATTTATAGTTGAAGCTCTTGGAAATAGTCATTGCAAACTTCTATTCCTGACAGCTCTTCAATATCTCTTCTCTTCAATTCTTTAAAATTTTCCCGTTGGAGACAAATTCAAGGACGTTTAGAGATAGAAATTTTGAATGTTGAAGCGCGATATTAATCTATTGTCAAAAACTCATTTCCTTCAAGCAATCTGTTCTGATAGAGAGGCGTGCAATTTACAACGTGGAATTCTGTTATTCATTGACTTGCTGACGTTACAGAGTTGCGCGAAAACACTGAGAAATGGCTCATGTCAAAGGATTCCTTTTGTCTTAGACTTCAGTGAGGAATCTCCAACATTCCGTACTGACAGCTTTTTGTTTGTGAGGACCACTAGAATATCTTTTTTTAATTTCAGAGCTTTTTCTCCTAAAAAGCATTAAAGTATATTCCATTTCTCACATAAATCGTTAGTAGTACAAGTGTCAAAGGTACACAGCTTTTATATTAAAAAGCTAACTCAGCACAATTGAGTAAATATCTTATAAACTATGTAATACTCAACTCAACTTAGCTTCTCTTACTCTAAGCTGCAACTTAATTAATTACTTAGTAAACTGAGTTGTTTTCCCTTAAACAAACTCAAATAAACTTCATTAATTAAGAGTATACTTAGTACTCAATAAATTTCACTATCCTAGTTAGTTTGTTATTTCCAAAACGTTTAAGTACTATGTAGTACTATTAACTTGGGTTCAATAAGCATTTATAGTCTTAGGGAACAAATTTTCATTAAAGGTAACATCCCTACTGATTATCACTTTGTTTTCATTTAGGGACTATTCGCAAGGTTTCGACTCTAATAACTCCTAGGATTTTTTATTTAATAATGAAGCCAAAAACCTTGTCTCCCACTTTCCTACCGATAAGATATAAGTTCAAAATACGAACAGGTGTTGTCAGTACCGCGTATCTAAATAGAAAAATGGTGAGCACTGCAAGTATACAGTTATGATGTAGTTTTAAAAGATATCGATCCCACAGGGAAGGACTAGCTCTAAAGATCAACAAGAAAAATGAAATAAATAAAATAAAATATTTTTGGATTTTAGTTGGGAGGATTAGAATGAAGAATAGATATATATATGTAAGGAAGACTAGAGATTCTAAATATATAGATTTTTCCTAACATGCAAGTTCAACAAAGTTATTATGTTCACTAGACTAATTTAACATAATCGGTTCTAGACACTCAGATGTTCAATGATTCACCTAGAGCAACACATGAAATAAATTTTCTAAATCTAGTGCAAACGATTTAAGATGATTATATAAACCTGGACAACAATATTACTATACTTACTACGGGTTGCTCTCACATAGCCACATTTAGCAAGTTACCATTCCAAAAATGTTGGCTCACTAAACAGTGTTAAAATCATATATCCAGTGATTATACACAATCTCGTTAACCCCGAAAGTACTCTTAAAGTTAACTCAAAGGCATATAATTTGATTAATATAAAAGACTCAACACGAAATACGCATTATGACACATAGACATATCATAAACTTCGAAATAGAAAGTATAAGTAGAAAGCAAAGCAAAGTTGTAAGGTATGCAAATGAAAGCAAAAGTATAAGTCAAATCGCATCCACTCTTTAATGGGAGTCATCAATTCTCACAATTCCTGCGTCTACTTTGAATTTGTCACGGCCCGTAAAGAACCTCCGCTAGGATGCTATTCTTTGTGAATATCGAACAAATGAATGTTGAAGAACGAAAACTTTTATTGATAAGTGATTTACGAGTACACTTATACAACAATTGCTCAAATATGTAGAGAAATCTAGTGATCAAAACAAGGATTCGAATCACTTAAACATTTTCTCGCTAACACTCATGAACGTAGTGAAAACTAAATAATTTCACTCTCTATCTACGCACACACTATATCTCTCACTTTTTCTAATTCTAATGCTACGGAATTTGTGAGGTTTGGAGCCCTATTTATAGAGTTTGAAGGGTTGAGTCTATGCAAACGAAGAGTTGTGTCCATTGGCGAAAGATTGCATCACTTCATTGTGATTGGTTGAGAAGCTTTAATCTTATCCACAATAGATAGGCATCTATTCATGATTAGTTGACTTCTGATAAGTGTCTTTTCATTGGTAGTTGATAGTGGTTGACCATTCTTATCTGGCGGTTGGTAGTTAAGAAAATTTGACCAAAAAACCGTCCAAGTCGTGACCGTGAATCTTTGTTTGATAATTTTCTGCTTTTGAAGTATATCAAGTCACGATCGCGAATTGTTGTCACGATCGTGAATTGTGTTTTTCTTCAGAATTCTTCTTGTAACTTCACCGATCTTTGACAGCTTCGATCCTAAGCCAAATCTTTAAGTTCCATGCATCTTTTCGCACCTTTTTCACTCTTTTTACATAGAATTCCACTTTAGATTATTTTACTCCCTAGGTTTACCTAGTATCTGCATTTGCACTAAAAACAACTACATACCACGTGAAATCTTTTATATGAAGTATAAAAATGACTTAAATTATAGTGTTTAGTGTGTAAAATTATATTGATAATAAGTGTAATTATATACTTATCAGGGACCACAATCTACATTCCTCGACTCCATATATATAGCCAAGAAAGATGCGTATCTTGGCTCTGGGATCCAGTTTAACACATTGTTGTGAGTTTAAGCTAGACTTCCAAAGGTTTTCAGGTAACTGTAATTGATTGGCTTATTATGCCATAATTCATATTTTAAGCTTAAAGCTGTACTAGGTGATCTATTTATTATATAGCATGCAAGGGCTGCTACCTCAACGCAAAATCTTTGTACACGGCCCGATTCAATTAACAGGCACCTGACTTTGTTTAAAATTTTCCCATTATACATTTTTGTTACTCCATTTGGTTGTGGAGTATATGCACAGGTTCTATGTCTTATTATGCCATTCTTAAGATAAAAATCATTAAACTGTGTATTTACAAACTCAAGACCACTATTAGTTTTTAGGACCTTCAATTTTAAATTGGTTTGCATATCAACCATGGTTTTCCAATTTACAAAATTATCAAACACATCGGTTTTATGCATCAAAAAATATATCCAAATTTTCTTAGAAACGTTGTCTATAAAAGTAACAAAATATTGGTAATGAGAAAGATATAAAGGCACATAGGAGGACCCCCACAGATTACTGTGGACATATTCTAATGGTTTATTAGAAATGTTGTTAGTAGCTTTGAAACTTAGTTTATGTGCTTTTCTAAAATACAAGTTTCACAAGTTTTTGACTTTATACCTTTAGTGATATTAAGATTTCTTTTTCAGCCAAGGAATTTAAACCCTTATCTTCTATGTGTCCTAGCCTTTCATGCTAAAGTTCAAAGTTATCATAATAAGACACATTGTCACATGAACCAACAATAATAGTGCCTATTAATTGATACAGACCTCCTTTTAGTTCACCTTTTATTAAGTTTTTGTTGTTTTAAAATACTACAAGAGCTCCACCTTGAGCCTTGTAGTGAAAAACTTTCTTATCAAGGTAACTTAGGGAGATAAGGTTTCTGTTAATGTTAGGAACATATTTGACATTACTTAGATTGATTTTCATGTTATTTTCACACAAAATAAACATAGTTTCACTACCTAGAATTTCACAAGTTGTGTCATTGCCCATGAGGAACTTTCCTCCTCCACTAAGCATAAAAACAGTGTGCCATTCTCTTTTAGGTGTTATGTGAAAAGTGCAACCTGAATCTAGAATCCATAATTCAAAATCTCTCATTTGACTTATGGTTAATACTTCTATTTCATTATTTTCTACCATGTCATTGGCATTACCAATAGTTTGAGATTTATTATTATTGGACTCACTAGCTATCTTAATTCTACAGTACTTTATTATGTGACCCTTTTTACCACAATGATAACAGACATAAGATTTCTTAGGTTTATATTAGCCACTAGGCTGTGCAGAATTAGTATTACTATGAGTATTGTTTTGACCTTGTTTAAACTTAGGCTTTTTAGACTTTCCCCCCTTTTTTCCTATAACGAATAAACCTTCACCATTTTGTGCTTTATGTTTTGACATAGGTTTAATTTCTAGTTCTTTCATTTTAAGTGCAGAAACAATATCATCAATATCTAAGTCATCTGTACCATACTTGAGCACATCCTTTAAACCTCTATACTTATGAGGTATAAAATTTAATAATAATATAGTTTGATCATCATTAGACACAACAACATTAGCACTTTCAAATTCAATAGTTAACTTTTAAAAATCATCAAAGTGTTTATCTATGATTTTAAGAGGATTAATTTTAAAACTGAATAACTATTCCTTTAACTAAGTTATCCTCGATGTGCTAACATTCATGTATAATTCATCTAGTTTGTTAATTTTCTCTGGTGTGATTTTAATACCTCTAACTCTCCTAAGCACAGCGTTAGTGAATTCAATATTATAGCAGAGTAAGCAGTGTCCATTGCTTCCTCTTTTTGTTTTACAGTGAGACTATCAGGATGATTTAATTGCGCTAATAATGCCTTAGGGCATTTTTGTTACATTAGGACGGTAGTGAGTTTATCTTTCCATATAGTATAATCCCCTTTCCCATCAAATTTATCAAGTGTTACCTTTGCTATAGACATTCTAGAAACTATTATGATTATAGAATGATAAGCAATACTTAATGTCTAATTTAGAGAAGACAAATTATACACAAAATTTATCAATGATAATTAATTAATGTGTATAGTAACAACTAGCAGGCAATCACTTGTAACAATACACATACAAAAGATTCAAAGAATTGATTAAGAACTAGAGTAGAAGGAATTCTTACACAAGGTAGAATTTTATACTCCACTTTTAGGAATCTTCTTTTCACATTGAAAAAATTTAAAGAAACAAGTCAATGGAAGTGTTTACCTTTAAGAGACCCTGATTCCCTTCTTGGGGTAGGACATAGTACCTTATTGCCTTTAGATTCCTTACTAGCTTCTTGAGGTGTAATTCTCCAAGAAGGTAGGATGATAATTCCCCGAAATAAAAAAACAAAAATTAGTATCTTAGATTTGAATTAAAATAGGTTAATTCACAAAGACACAAAAAATGTGGTTAACTAAAATTATAGACTTCTAATATTTCACAGAAGTGACAATTTTAAGATAACACAACGAAGGGTTACAAAATCAAGATTTGTGAATTCTTTACTCAAGAAATATGATTCAGACTAGACTCTTTTAAAAGAACCAAAGAAAATTTAATGGTTATATCAAGAACAAAAAGAATCATAGTTTAAATTAGGATCAAATAACAAGCAAGAAACCTAGATATGTAACAAATCAGGCTCTGATACCATATGTTGTAACTAAAACCAGATTATCACATACAAAACATCCAATTGAAAAAGGTAAATTGCATAAAAGTAGCGAACACATGATTTTATAGTGGTATCCTTGGAGTTTTTAATTCGTTGACTAATCCATTATTGGAGCTAGAAATTTTATCAAATAAAGGGCATTGAAAACCTCGGTAAAGAAGTACAAATTTAAGCCACACAGAGAACTTAATTTTAAGCCTCCAAAGATTACAATACAACAACAATAACTCACAAAACACTGCAAGATCATAGTAAATGACTTAAAGAAACAGAATCAGAATGAAAACACCTTCAATATTGAGTTTTGATGAAAACTGATGACTCTTCTTCATGAGAACACCAAAAACCTTTAAGATGCCACAAAAAAAGCTTCAGGAGACTTCAAAATCGCCCAAAAAATAAAAAATCACCATAAAGAGAAAATAGGGATTTGAGAATGACAAAGAAGATGAAGTGAAGAGGCAGTATAAGAGAAAAGGCTTATATACTAAGCACTAATATAAAATAAGACATTTTATTAAAAGACTTGCAGTAAAGAGTATAGAGCTAACACATCTCTATTTGGGCTTCTCATAGTGGGCTTGAACTAGGAACATTATCCCAACAAGCAAATTAGGGCTTTTTAAGGGAATGGGCTTATATTGGTTTCATATTTTCAGTCAATCTGTTTGGTATTTACTAAAAGGGCTTTTTTGTTGTTTTTGCTATTTACTTACATACAGCCCATGTTTGTTTGTTTCCATTGTAATTTCTGTCAATTTTGATTTCTCTCCACTATGCTCTTCACTCATTCACATTCTTTAGTTGGTGGTTTCTCCCACTATTTCATGTTTTTGGATCCCACATGTCAATTGTCTTCAACTGCTCCATTAATTGCTCTTCCCTTCCATCAACTCCATTTAATTCGACATTATGTTGATCTTCCATTTATAAACTGCATAAACAAGGTAAATAAACCTAAATTGATATCTACTCTCTACTTCTGATCATCATGTTGGCCTAATTTTCTTGCTTACTCTTGCGACATTAGGTCGAATGGCACCTAAGAGAAAGGTTGCAGCATCCTCTCAATCAAAGGATGTTGTCCCTAAGAAGAAACCTAAAGTTCCAGTTGCATAATCAAAGAAGGCTGCAGTTAAAAAGATTGTTGCTAAGGTGCTACACGGAAAATAAAAGTTTCTGCAAACAAACCTTCTAGATTAGGAGATTCCAAGAAGAAAGTTAGAAAATCAAGGAAGGTTGTATCTAAGGTGATGAAAAAATCACCAAGTTCCTAAAAGAGGATTAAGAAGGTAAACTCGAATTGCTTTATTTTTTAGATATATGATGTATATTTCCTTGAAGAATATGTATGATGGATGAATTTTATTTTATGTATGTCACCCTGGCCATTCTATTCTTTATGATTTGTGATGCATTTTTTAATTGTATATATTTGTACTATATGTGTTTTACATGTCTATTATGTTCTTTTTTGTTCATGCATGTCTCTGTGGTCATTATGTTCTTTTTTGAGTTGTGATTCTTTTTTTGATTATTTATATTTGTGTTATATGCCCTATACATTTCTGTTATATGTTTGATTTTTGTGAATTGCTTTTTTTTCCTACATTTTGTTTTCATGGATTTTTGTCTAGGTTTTTTTGTTTTCATAATTTATATATTAGTTATATACTAATGTTATAAATTGAAATTGTTTAGTTTTTTATGTTTTATCCCTAATATATCAAGTATATTATAGCATTATATTTTTTTTATATGTTTTATTATATTTGTTATATATCTCATATATATTCATTTGCTGTCTATTTGTTCTTACCTGATATGGTTCGTTCAATCTAATATCTAATGTATTAGGTAATTGCTTTTTGTAGATTTATCATTTATATGTACACTATTCTATATGTATTATATATCCATTATATGTTTGTTATCTGAATAATATATGCATGTTTGGATACGTTTTAGTGATTGGATACATAATAAAATTTTACAATTGTTGTCTGTATATTTGTTGCCTTATTAGTGTTCAAGTTACGATAACCATTTGTTGAGTGTATAAGTTAGTTATATATTTGATATTTTTTTGATATATGTTCTGTTATTTTTGTCAACATGTAGAATGATGATATGATTATTATACGGGAACCGTCTCCATATCCTCTTATATACCCACAGAATCCACCGTGGAAATCGTCTGCCAATGCTATCTCAACATGTGAAATTATTGATTTCATCAAAGCAAATGCTCCAGATGGTGCTATGCATTTGCTTGAAGATTCTATTTTTGGTCATTTCTTTAAGATGAATACTATTAAGATTCAGAAGACGTTGATACACAACCTGATCACAAGAGAGATTTTACAACCAAATAAGGACTGTTTCTACACTATGCTTGGAGGTAAGCCATTGTATTTTGGTTTTGAATATTTCGTTCTGATTACTAGTCTTCGAGAGGAAGCGGAAGAAGGTTTTGAGTTTATAGATAATGGTGATTCCAAGGAGTTCCTTGAGAAATATTTCCCAGGAAACTCCGGACTAGTGAAGAAGTTCAATATTTCTTCATTGATGGAGCAGAAGAAGGGTGTCCCAAAAATAGAGAGTGTTGTAGACTATGTCTCTCTAGCTCTTGTCTACTTTGTGACATATTTTTTAATGGGTAAGGATTACGGATCCATGATACCGTATGAGTATTTTGACTATGTAGTCAATGGTTCGTACACCAAAGTTGCATGGGGTGATCTTACTTTCATGCGTACTATTTCTGGGTTGAGAAAGAATGGCCGTAAACAAATAATGTCAACAACTTACAAGCTTCAGGGATGTCCCCTTGCTTTTCATTTATGGTTTTATGAGGTGTGTGGGGTGTGTAAGACGAAGATATGTAGAGACGAAACTGAATTCAAACCCTGGTTTTACAAGTGGCAGCCATATGTGGCTGATTTTAAAGTTGAGGTTCTAGATGAACTGATTTTCCACTGCTGTGAGCACCGGATTTTTACTCCTGACTCGCGAGTTCGATGATGAAGTTGTAATATTTTTCCCTTGCTAGTATTTCACTTTTTTACAGGGTCTTGAATTCATCCGAAGGAAGCTTGCTTTGTTTCTTTGAGCCCTAACCCGTTTTTCTAGGCAAATTCAGCATAAAAAGCACAAGGCAAAGAAGCCATTGTCAATACCGATATTTGAATGTCGGTACCGACATCGGCAATGTCGGTAACGACATCACAATGTCGTTAACGACATTGCATTGATAGATAGACAAAAAAAAGAAATTTCTTCATTATTTAGTCAAAAAGATCCACTTTCACCCCATAATTTTAGGCTTTCTTGACTTCACACCTTGCATAGATGATGACATCCAACATCATGCATAATTGGTGGAAGAAAACGATGCAAAAGACAAAAGTTAGTGGGATTTTGGATTGAAGGGGGCTCCATAAAAGATAGGGGCTGAATTATTTTCAAAGTGGGGGATGTGTTATGAAAGAAAAAAAACATGGGAAAGAAAGAGAGAAAGAGAGTGGAGAGATTAGAGAAGATTTCTTCATGTGTTCTTGAGTGTTCTTGAGAGAAACACTAAACTTTTATCCTCAGCACTTGATTTCGGGTTAGTTAGATTAAATCCTTGAGGTTTAGACTTGAATGGAGAGTCTACAACATCTTGATCATTCACTTGAAGGATACTACACCTTCTAAAACATCTACTTTGGCAAGGAATAGATCCCTTCCAAAGATTTTCGGTAAGTCACCAACCAACAACCAAATCCAACCAAAAAAGAAACAAGGAGAGCTTCCCGGAGGACTTCATGGACCTGAAAGAAAGTGAATTCATTACTACGGGGTAAGCCTCTGAGTTCCTAGAGTTTGTGCTTACATTATATGCTTTTCTTTTTGAAGTTTCATTTTCTTTTCGGTTTTTTCCGTTTTTGCACACCAATCTGTTTTCCGGGAACTTCAGTATGATTTAAAATCTTTTTGAGTATTTTGTTTACATAAACATATTCTAGACATCTTGAGCTTTCCGGAATGATAAAGATCACTTGAAACGGATAAGTATATCAAAAGTTATGAATTTTCAAAGTTTTGTACAAATTTATTTCGGTTTGCTGGGCAGAATGTTACTGTTTTCAGTTCTCGGTTTGATGAAGATTTTTATTGCATGATTAGTTAATTTTATTAGATTCTTCAGATCATGAGGTTTCTGGAATGATAAAGATCACTTAAAACGGATAAGTATAAATAAAGTTATGATTTTTCGAAGTTACGTATAATTAGATTCACTATTTAGGACAACGTGGACTGTTTGATATTTTTCTGTATAAAGCTGTCTTTAAAATGTGATTTTGCCACTTTTAGTATGTTAAACACATCATGAGCTTTCCAAAATGATGAGAATCATTTGAATCTGATAACCGTAGTGAAAGTTATAATCGTGTGAAGTTTCGGATTTTTCTATTGCGTTTTCAACTGTTTTTTGTGTTTTCTGCAGGTCTGGAGACGTAACATCGGTACCGACGTTACAAGGCTGATTACCTTTTTTTTCCTCAAAAATACAAGTTTGTATATTATGTATTAATTATGGGTTAATTAACAAAAATAATTTGTTTACATGAACATATCAAGATTAATATAATAATTTTATATTAATCTTTTGGATATATTCTGAGAGAAAATTTAAATACCAGTTTCCTCTTAACCGGGATAAAGTTATTACCGTATTTGAATTTCCTCGGAATATACACAAAAGATAACAATTATGTTCATGGGCCCAGAATTATTTATCACTTCCATTTATTTGTAAATAATTAAAATTAATTTAGGAAATCCTCCACGAAGGGAATAAAAAGTATTCCCAGATAACAGTCCTTACTACTTTACCATGCGGTCATTTTCACTAATAAAATTTACCAACATATGTGTAAATAAAAATGAGCCATTTTTATTTAAATTAACAACTTTAAACCATCGATGTTTTAATTTAGCCACACGGGCCTTCTCAAAATCAAATCGAACATATGTGTCATATCTCGTGCTAACCTTTGTGGATGCAGGTTAGATGTATGCCTAGGATTTATTTTCCTTCGGGTATTGCAAATATTTTTACGGGAATTGTAATTAATAGATTAGGCGGGTGGGCGGTCTCGTCCCACGAGTTTTGTAAATTATTAATTTATATTTCCGCATTTACTTAATGTTTGATGTATTGATTTATTGCTTTCCGCATGGGAATTAAATCATGCATTTCAATCTCAAAACGACTTAAGTGCGAATATGCGCAGTTAAGAAAATACGGTTTTCTGTAGATGTAATATAATGTGATCACTTAAGAAATAAGCAACTTATCCCAGACCCGAATCTTTGTGTCTTGGTGGGCCATCCCCGGGACGTTAAGCCTCACAGAACTCTAATTCCTGGAAAAAGCTAATCCAGGTGGCGACTCCACACTAAGAGACGGTGGATTCGGGTTTGAATCGATCTGAATAATGTTTTTCACTCTCTCTATCCAAACTTTTTCCCGGGTCCCCGACCCGGTGCACCTTTTCAAACACCCTAGTGGACAGCACCTCTCATCTCCGCGCGCTCTCGGCCCACCGCTCCGTGTCGTCCACTCACAACCGCGATGGAAAAATTGTAAGTATTTGTTCGCCACTTTTCTACTGATAATTTTAATAGTTTGTTCACAAGATTCGGCTATATATCAATGGTGCCAAAAACTTGTTCACGTAAAGTATAGGTGTGCTCAGTACCTCTTATCAAATAGAAAAATGATGATAACTGCAAGTATACAGTTGCGATGTAGTTTTAAAAGATATAGATCCCATAGGGAAGAACTAGTTCTAAAGACCAAATAGGGAAGTAGAATAAAAAGAAAATAAAATAAAATAATATAAAGTTTAGGAAAAGAGGATTGGAATGATGGATGAATAGACAAATGTATGAAAGATTAGAATAGATAAAACGTATATAGATTTTCCCTATGAACATGTATAGCAAAGAAAATATGCAAAATCATCGAAGTTATTATGTTCACAAGATTAATTTAACAGACTCGGTTCTAGACACTCAGATATTCAATTATTCACCGCAGAGCAACACATGAAATGACTTTTCTAAATCTAGTGCAAACGAATTAAAACAATTATATAAACCTGGACAACGCCAATACTATGCTTAGTACGGGTTGCTCTCACATAGCCATATTTAGCAAGTTACCATTCAAAAAATGTTGGCTCAGTAAACAGCGTTATATCACAGATCCAGTGATTATACACGATATTGTTAACCCCGAAACTACTCTTAAAATTAACTCCAACTTATATAACTTGATTAATATAAGAGACTCAACATGATATACACATTATGACACATAGACATATCATAAACTTCGAAATAGAAAGTATAAGTAGAAAGCAAAGCAAAGTTGTAAGGCATGCAAGTGAAAGCTAAAGTTGATCAAATCGTATCCACTCTTTAATGGGAGTCGTCAATTCCCGCAATTCTTGCATCTACTTTGAATTCCGTCTCGGCCCATACAGAACCTTCGCTAGGATGCTATTCTTTGTGAATATCGAACAAACGAATATTGAAGAACAAAAACTTTTATTGATAAGTGATTTGCAAGTACACTTATACAACAATCGGTCAAGAATATAGAGAAATCTAGTGATCGAAACAAGGATTCGAATCACTTAAACATTTTCTCACTAACACTTATAAATGTAGCGAAATCTAGACATTTTTACTCTCTATCTATGCATACACATGCACTATAACACACACATAATCACTCACAATCTGTGCCCACCTTGATGTACTGCCCTTCTTGAATGCATGAAATTGAAGAGGATTGGAACCCTATTTATAGAGTTTGAAGGGTTGCGTCTATCCAAATGAAGGGTTATGTCCATTGGTGAAAGATTGCATCTCTTCATTGTGATTGGTTGAGAAGATTTTATATAATCCACAATGGATAAGCACCTGTTCATGATTAATTGACTCCTGATAGGCCTCTGTTCATTGGTAGTTAATGGCGGTTGATCATGCTAATCTGGAGGTTGTTAGTTAAAAAGATGATACCAGAAAACTATCCATGTCGCGATCGTGAATCTTTGATTGGCAATCTTTTATTTCTGAAGTAAACAAGTCACGACCGCGAATGATTGTCACGACCATGAATTGTGTTTTACATAGAATTCTTCTTGTAACTTCACCGATCTTTGACAGCTTCGATCCTAAGCCAAATCTTTAAGTTCCACGCATCTTTTTGCACCTTTTTCACTCTTTTTTCATAGAATTCCACTTTTGCCCATTTTACTCCCAAGATTTACCTAGTATCTGCATTTGCATCAAAAACAACTACATACCACGTGAAATCTTTTACATGAAGCATAAAAATGACTAAAACTACAGTGTTTATTGTATAAAATTAATGCGATAATAAGTGTAATTATACACTTATCAGTATTATGTTTATTTTTATGTTTTGGTTCTGTTTTTATTTTCACTTTTAATATAGTATATATCTATTATATGTCTATTATTTGGTTAATATATCTATATATACATACTTTTAAATAAGATAATACATAATATATTGCTTACATTTATTACTATATTTTTTCATACTTATTTTACTGATATGTGAATTTTGATTGTTATTATCAGTTGAAATTGAGGAAAATTGAACCAACTTCAAAGGAATTGAATTTGCTGTCTTTGGAATTTTATTTCCCAATTGACAAACCTCATGAAATGGAGGGTTTTTTCAACTAGTCTGCTTTCATGGATCTTGGTACGTAGACACAGCTTGTCCATCAGTTTGAGTGTTTGAGTAATAAGATGAAAGCTCATTTTACAATGATTTAAAAGATGGTGGGTTCACTTTCAGAATGTGTTGGTGCCATGGAGGATTTTGTTAAGGTTAAGAAGCAGTAGAAGAAGAAAAACGTGAAAGTTCTGAGTTGGAAGAAGATTGCACCAATCTAACGTTTGATGAGTTGGATTATGAATCCGATAACTCTGATAATTCGGGTGATTCTAGAGGTGGTTTAGAGGAAGAAGATGTTGATGATGGCAGTAGTAGTGGGGATGAAGATGACAGTGATGAAGGAAATAACAATGTTGGAGAAGATAACGCTGATGAAAGAGATGATGCTGAGGTAGAAAAGGTTATTTGTAACCAATTTTGGTTTCAATGTGTGTATATGTTTATGTGTGTGTGTGTATCACTTTTATATTTTTAAAAAGAACCATTAAACTGTTTTTATGTTGTATATCTAATATATTATTTATATATAGTATGTATAACAAAGTTATATTTTTTTTCTGTTAGGATGAAGGAGGAAAAGGTGATATAGAGGATGGGGGTGAGCAACTTGTTGTGAATGAATCAGCTCAACCAGTCGCATCATCTTGTTCACTCATTTTTTGTTTGTTTTTTTGTATATTCATAACACATATCTTTTTGTTTAAGTTCTTTCAGGATCATGAGGATCCTCTTGTTCAGGATGTAAATGATGAAATGGATGGCCATGGAGCAACAGCAACCCCAATTACTATTGTAAGTGTTTTATTTATATTGGTTGTTTCTTTAGTTTATGTTTTTTTTTTAAATTTGGTTGTTTGATTTTCATATTTTAACAAGAAACACAAGGTTAAAAGGGGACTGGTACTGTTCCAATAAATGAGGGAGGAAATGTACTTGCAACCCCTGATCTCAAGGAGTCTTTTAATCAAAGTTATCCGGAAGATGATGTCACTGAAGTTTTGACTAATGGAAAGAGTGTTGAAAACAGTGAAGGTGTTGTTACACAAAGAGGTGTTGGTAAAAGCAATCAATCTTTTTTAGAAGTATTATTTTCATTTTTCAATATAGTTTATATATGTTATATATAAAGTGCATATATTTGTTATATATATTTTACATAAACTAGTACAACAAAATCTGATATCTTCCTCTTATTGAACAAAAATTGGATGAACAAGCAGGATGTTCTGGGATTGGAAAACAGGCTCAGGAACTTGAAGAGAAGGATGAAAATGTTTTAGCTATTATTTCGTTCATAGACTAGGATGAAATCACAAGGATTGGGGGTAAGTTCGATTTATCTCTTAGCCAATTGAAAGAATAGCCTTTAAAGAAAGGAGGATAAGATGGTAATACTGCTAGTGGAATGTTTGTAGATGATGATTTGATTTTAGAGGATAAGGATGTGAATGAAGCTGTCATTGCGATGACACAGCTTAACAATGAGGTATTAACCAATTTTTTTATATTTTTTTTTTATTTTTGGATGTTCTACTTCATCTAATTGAAATTCAATTTCTAAAAACATTATCAGGATGGATTTCCATGTTTCATGGATTCTCTTGATCTGGTAGAGCTTGAGAGTTTAGAAGTCAATTGTATTATCAAATTAATGCCATTATTAAACTAATTAAACAAGTGTGTACATGCTTTTTGTAAAATGATGTTTTATATAT